>VZUI01043983.1:0-259459 GCA_013401135.1 Cettia cetti
AGGATAGGATAGGATAGGATAGGATAGGATAGGATAGGATAGGATAGGATAGGATAGGATAGGATAGGATAGGATAGCATAGCTCCAGTAGGGTAAGATTACAGTGTTCAGTCCAAATGCCTGACCAATTCAGGGCTGACCAAAAGTAGAAGCATGTTATTACAGGCATTGTAAAATAATGCTTACAAAATGGTGAGGAAAAAAATTGCCTTCATTATAGTGAAGTACTGCCTTAACATGAAGTCCATTGTGCATATCAAAACATGAGATACTTTTAAAAGAAATGCTGTTCTAAATTAAATTAACTAAAAGAAGTCCCAGAATAGGACCTTAGTTATAGGCATGTCTCAGTCAGTAAGGTTTTACTCAGTCTTTGTCTTATCCCCTTTTCATCAGAACAAGACTGAATTTAAAAAGATTCTTCCCCACCCCTTTCCCCTGTCCTGCTCTACATGAATAATGACAGGATTTTGTGAGGATAAGTAGCTCTGAAAATGGAATGACACTTTGTCTCTCCACAAAGGAGCAGATAGCAATGGTGAGCAAACACTAAGAAATAGTAAGCCTGTTTCATGTTGTCAAGCCAGGGCTATTTCTGTTTTGCTGCTTCTAGAATAAATTAATTTCTTTTCCCAGTTCAGGGCTTTGTTTTGCATTATCTTACAGCTGGAAACATTTGTCTTATCCCATCCATTATTTATCTAGCTTTTGTTACTGCTATGAACACTGATCTGTGTATAAACCAGAAACTGTCACTGACACAAATGTGTTTTTTGAATGGTAAGCATATTCCTTGATTCTGGTTGTAAAACCCTATTAATTAGATTTTATAAAGTAAGAAGTTTTACAGTTCTAGTAGAAATGTATTTGGGCTGCATCAAACAGGGAAACAAATATTCTTCTAAGTGTAAACATGCATTTTCTACCAGTCCTTGTACGCTTGAGGCTTGAATGCTGATGCTATAAACTATACCTTAGATTTGTTATACCTGTGGTATGCTGTCCTGAGGTAGTTTGAACAAAAACTTTGTTGACAACTGAGGAGCCAGAGCTTTGGCTTTGGGCACCTTACTGTCTGATTGCTTGTGTGGGGTGAAGTGTGAAAGTAATCAGGATGCAGATAAATCTGCTGAAACTGTGTGTATATATTGGTTAGGGAAAATGTTGGAGATACTGGCTGTAGATAAAGGAAAGATCTATTGAGCTGTATTCTATGTCAGGTTTTATTTTGCAGAGGAGAAGGTTTATTGCACAGCTGTTGATACACAAAGCATCATGTGCATTTGATTATAAGTAAAGCATCCCCTGCTTTCATCTTATCATTTTGCCTTGAAGATATGTATCATCCCCCCAAGACAAATTATTAAAAAAAATCTAAGGAAATATATAAATTTCTGAATAAACCAGGAAGAGATTCTGCAAGCAAATAGAAAACTTAGCTTATGTTCATAAACATGACTGAAAAGTTAAGCCACTTATAAAAACATCTAGTAACACAACAATATTTTTCAAGTGGAAGTTTGTTTCCTCCCCAGAAGTGAAAGCTTTCTGTTCATACTCTTCTCTCTGTCAGCATTTCTCAGCTATCCTCTCCTAATATGACCAGATATTATCCCAGAGGCTTAGAGCTACTATTATTTGGAGAACATTTGTACACATGGCAGAATTGATTGGATCTGAGATTGCAGAATAAGATCTCCAGTTACAGCTGCTGTACCAGGAATGTGTGCTCACCATTATATGCAGTCCAGCTTCTGAGTTTCCTTATTTTCCTTCACTGTCCATGTGTCAGGTTGCGTGTGCATGTGTGTGACTGTAACTGGAGCTTAAACTTTACGATATTAAAGTCGGTTCTGCCCAGCATATATCTTCATTAAAAAAAAAAAAGAGAGAAATGAAGTTGTTTTTCAGATTTCCTACAATTTGTGCTGTTCACTGAAATATCCTCTTTCTTATGTGCTGCTTTTGCCTATATGTGAACATAAAGTATATAATTTTTCACAAGTAGTTGAGTCACAGTTACTCTACCAGTACTTTCAGACCTTGAGGAGTTTTGGGATTATAGATTGTACTGAGGAGATCCAGTGGCCCCAGACATGCTGGGAAGATTGAGCACAGCAGTAGGATGCCAGATATAGTGCTGTGGCTTTTCTGCAACTTTAGACAAAACCAAACTAAAAGCAATTCAGTTTTTTAACTGTAGTAACTGCTTCCTTCCTGATATATGTTTTGTAGATAGTGGATGAAATGTGAGTGTCTGTCTGCTGTATAATCAATAGAATTAAAATCCCCAGCCACTTATTTCCTGTGAAGTGTTTAAAATCCACTTAGTGCATAACATGGTCTATGCTGGCCATACTGCTCCTTTGCAGCAATATGTCAAGGTAATGATTATACAGTTTATGAAGTGCTTATATATAAATGGTCAACATAAATCTTCACAGAGTGTATTTTAATTTTTTTTTTTCCATTCAGAGAACAAATGTAGCCAAGCTTTGGTTGGCCTTCTCATAGTTTCCACTGAAGTTACTTAATGTTACAGTTCTTTCACCTTTGGAGGGGTAGCTTTTCTTAATACTAAGAAACACTGAAAGGATGCAGCAGGACATGGTTCTTGTCTGATTGCTGATGTGGAAGTGTCACAAAAGATTTGGTGGTGTAACTTGTGACACCCTCCCTTCTGCACATGAGGGGGTCCCTGCAGAGAAACAAAAGCTCTGCTGTTTGCTCAGCCATGCCTAATAAACCTTTATATGCACGGGTATATAAATGGTATATATTTGGGTTTTTGAGATCTTATTTCTATCAATAGAATAAGTCTACAATCTAGTATGAAAGTTCAGTTCTTGCCATTTCTTCCTCATTGTTTAATTTATTTTTATACAAAATTGAATAATCAGTTTGAAGCCAACAACAACATCTAAGCGACATTTTCCCTGGAAATGGCAGAGCAACAGTTTGAAAACATAGGATTGTTGATACATTGATTGGGACATGACTCGAAATCCTACCCTATTTCAAAGAGTTTATTAAATCAACAGGTAGAGTTGGAAAAAAGTAAAACCACACAAGCTTGAAAAATCTGGTTTTGGAGCTTCAAATCATGCTAAATTTTCCTGCAAATGTTATCATTTACTACTTCCCCCACAGAGACATTATCTTGCGGGAGTCAATTATTTTGGTTTAGGTGACCATACATATTTATTTTTCCTGTGATTACATACTATTTTCTTAAATAGTTTAACTAGTATTTGAAGGAAGTTAAAAATTATTTCCAATTAAGACACTGGACTAAAAGCCAGCTTGGGATTTGGAGCATCTGGCATGATTCAGAGTTTGGGTGTTACTAACAGGGTTGATGCATTTATGTTGTTATATTCTTGCTGGTTAAAGTGAAAACAAGATTATTTCTCAATTTTTTTTTGTTTTGTTTTTAAAAGAGAAGGTAGAGCAAAAACAAAGTATATAATAACATCTTTATAGACTTTTGTGTGTATTTTTGACAGCAACGTTTTCTTGATTGATATTTCTTATTGTCATGTTCTTTTTCTCTGAAATAAGACTAAGGAAGTGCTGATACAATGACACCTCTTTTGCTTTGGTGGAGCTTATGCTTTGTTGAAAACCAGACCAGAATACTGTCTGTTCAGACTTGAACATAATTCCAAAACATCTTAAGGAAGTGCTGATGATGTCCAGTCAGCTTCTGAAGACCACATACCATTGCACTTTTAAAAGATGTGGGAAGTAATAAAAACCAATAAATTGAAGAGACTATTGATTACAGAATAAACAAATTACTTAATAGGCTCCCCCTTTTTGCTGCTTTGTGTCAATATGATTTTAACACCTCATTTATTTATTGTTCTGTCTTCTGATTTTCCTGTAGACATCTCTCCTCTTCATACAGAAAAAACTGTTATATGTGTAACATAAAGTGTGCAGTGTTTAGGGGTATTAGCAGTGTGGCAGACAAAGCTTTGTTTGTTTTAGAAAATGCCCTTGAATATCTACCATGATCTATTGATTGACGTTTTTCTGGTGCTGGTAAAACAGGTATTTGAAGCTGATACACAAAACAGCATTTATTTTCAAGTCGATATGTGAAGCATCAAATCCTAAGAATCTATCTAAAGCTCCAACTTTGCAGGAGAAAAAAATTAAATTATTTGCCAGTAGAACTGGCTAACATGGGAAGAAGCCTGGGCCTTCTCTGAGTTTCACCAGTACAGTCTCATGAGCAAATATCTTGTTTAGCAATTCACTAAACCTAGCAGCCACTGGCCTGTTAGTCCTAGAGAAAAGCCTCCCGGGGTTCAAATAAACCATGAATGCTTTGACTGTCTTTCGCACTAGAGGAGTGAATAACTTGGTTCTCCAGTCTTTTGCCTCTGTCAATTAGGCTCAAAGCTAAGTAGCAATATTTATTTTAAAGGAAAGTAAAATTTTTTTGTTTAATCATAATTTTTATTTGTTTTTGGGTTTTTTTGGAAAAGTACCTGTGGGTCTAAAAGCGTTCTCTTATTGTCATTCTAGTTCAATTTTGTTGGGAAATTGCTTGGACCAAGAGGAAACTCTTTAAAGAGGTTACAAGAAGAAACAGGTGCAAAAATGTCCATCCTGGGAAAAGGATCCATGAGGGATAAGGCTAAGGTACTGTGTCTGGATTCTGGTTGCAATTAGTGTTGAAACATATGTTGTTTTAGGTGTTACGCTTAGATTGCCTGTCTGTTTATTAATGACTCAATTAAAAGGCCTATAATAGACTCTTGACTCCAAGGCTAGTTTGTTTTTTCCAAGTTAAATCATATGCTTAAATATAATTTTTTTCTTGCTATGCTAACCTTGCTTAGACCTTCACAGTCTCTATAGTAGAACTGTTATTTAAATAATTCACCTAAAAGAGAAACCAGTTTAAAGTGAATTTGTTCTGAGAGAAATCTCTTTCACCTTTGAAAGTACAGCTTGTATATATTGCTGCTCTAACAGTGGTGTACATAAATGAGTTTTCTCTTTTGTTTTCTGTTTCTTTAGAGATGGGTTTTTTTTTAATGTTGAATATTTATTCAGGGTATAGTTCTAGGAATAGATAACAAAGTGGACATTTTGCTTAAGTGTGTGTAAAAATGCACTATAGATGAAGAAAAGAAAGGTGTTTGGAATCACTTGTTAATGCCCTTAATTACTTGCAGGTAAGTATTACTCTTCCTCAATCAGTTCCCTGCCCCAGTTTATGTACTGAACATGATGTTCTGTGGTGTGGAATATCCCTTTGGCCAGTTTGGGTCATCTGTTCTGGCTGTGCTCCCTCCTGCCTTCTTGTGCAGCTCCTCACTGGCAGAACATGAGACACACAAAAACCTTGGCTTGGGGCAAGCACTACTTAACAACAACCCAAACATTAGTGTGTTATCAATATTATTCTCATACTATATCCCAAACACAGTGCAGTGCCATTCACTAGGAAGAAAATTAATCCTATCCCAGCTAAAACCAGGACATTAAGGAAGCCCTCACATATATTTGACCCAAAGAACAAACACTGATTACATTGTGATGTCTTCTTTTGGAGTCTGTAGAACAGCACTATTATGGTCAACACAGAAATAATGACCGCTAATTTCACTGTGTTTTAACTGTGTATAGCCTCTAGCGATGTTTTGCATTATTCTTCTTTCCTTTCTGTCACCTCTGTCATCAATCTCAATAGCTAAAATTATATGCTGAAATAAAGAAAAGACCAATCAGGATTTTTGGTTGGCATTATTTGGTCTTGGTAATGTGTATCAGCAATCACATAGACATTATGAGGTCTGCAATTGCAATATTAAAAAAAAATAAACCCACAAACCAGATAAATTAGGCACGCTGATTGTATTTCATTTTTCAGAGTTTTCCTTCGGGCATTTTAGTCAGACGTTTAGTGATACTTCAGTTATAAGATAATAAATGTTGAATAACTACTGATTTTATTTCCATGGAATTGATGGGTAAAATATTTTAATTACTTATGTCTAACTTCTGTAATCATAAATGTTTCCCTGGATGTGCTGAATGTATGTGCTGCTAAGTAGCAGTAATTTGCATCAGTACTACACCTGATCACGGCATTCTCAGCCACCCACTCAGATTATTATTGCTGAGAGCATCAGTTGTCCAGAAAGGGGAGTGTAAAGATGTTTAAACACATTATTAGACAGATCAGAGCTTCTGATTTTGAGATTGGTCACTCTTCTGATCATGTAATTTGATTTTTGTCTGATTATAATGAACAGTGCCAGCATGACAGGTACAACATTCACTCATGAGTACATCAGCAAAGTTCAGGGTATTTTCTTTTCCTCTTCAAAGGGTTTTTAGTCCTTAACAATAATCTGAAATTGAGTATGGGCTTCATAGATATTCATAAGACTGGTGTAAAAAAATGAAGTTTCAGGGTAAACTGGCATTAAATGTAGCAGTCATGAAAGCAATTTCTGTAGAGAAAGGCTCATAAGCAATTTATCTTAATCCAATTTAGATATTACTGACTAAAATAAAACAAAAATCCCTGTGCAATTACAGTGAGAGATAGGAATTTTCTGGTTGGTGTGCATCGCTGTTACCAGTTCCTAGCAAAAGAGTGTGAGAATGATCATGGGATGGATAATAGTTACAATTAGCATTGCAGAGAGGCTATTCTAGGTAGAGATACTGATAAAATGTAAAGAAAATATGTTTGATTGCGAGCATAAAAATTAGTGTAAATTGCTACATTCCTAAGAAAAATACAACTTGCTCTGGTAAAACAGTTTTCTTGTCAAAGAACAAGTGCACTAGTATCATTTATGCAGTACTTTTTCACTAATTTAAATAGAAATTACCAAAGTCTGGAAGTTTTTGTGGGTTTATTGAACCATAAAAGAAATCAGTTTATGTATATTGGCTAATAGAACTTTATTTTGCAGGAGTATTCAAGAAAAATCTGTGTAATTTCCCTCTAGCAACTAGAATTTCCTTAAAGCTGTCTATATTATGCCATGAGCCATAGCAGTCCCTAGACAGACTGCAGGCACGTGTGCTTTTCCCCTCCAGTCTGGTGTAGCTGGATGCCGAGTTGCATCAGAGAAGCAGAAACAGGATTTCTGCTGAAAAGTGCTAAATACATTTATGCCCTAGGTCCCTAGATACTTAAATCTTCAAAAAGAACTGATCTGCTGATTTGAGGGTTTTTAGTGCCAACATGACAATAGGGAAGTTCTTGGCTCAACAGTGTAATTTTGGTCAGTAATTTTGGTGATACAGAGGGACAGTTTCCGTGTCTGGGAAGCGGATTAAATCAACAGAGGTATGTCTGTTCTTCCGAACTTCCTTATCTTCTTTAAAGAAATCTGTGGATAAATTTTAGAGACTAAAGATTTTAGGCTATTTCCCTCCAGAGCAACAGGAAACACTTGTTAAAAGTGACTTGAGACTCTTGAGTATCTGCTGTGCCTACAGTGTGTGAACAGGATAGATTAATTTGAAAAGGCAATGCAACTTACCTAAAATACGTATTATAAACAGCTCCAATTGTGCACAAAATACCACAGAGCTAATATATGTCACAGAAAGTTATGTTAGAAGTTACTGAAGGGATGCCCAAGTACAACTGCATCAGTAGTTATTTTTAAGAACATTTTTATTTTAAAAGTGACCTAAAGGAGTCTGTTTGCAACAGCAGAATAACCTAAGAACAATAGAATGTTTTAATTTGGCTTTATATAATGTATTAAGTGTCAGACAAAGAAAGGTTTTTGGTTACTTTTCATTTTGTTAAAAAAATGAAAAATAGTTTTTTAACCTGCATTTCTTTTCCTGAAAACTTATTGGGGTTCATCACCTGTAAGACCTGTAAGATCAGTTATTTAAACTAAAGGGGGCCACATGGGCTTTGCTCCAAACATATTTTTGAACCACATTTTACTTACCAGGATTTGGAAATTTGTGTCCTGATAAAAAAGATACGTATTAGATTAAAAAAGGTAAACCATCGATTTTTACAGTAATACATGAACTGTCAGACACACATGAAGGAAAAGATAAGTCACAGTGTTTGCATTAAATCATCTACATACTGATGTATGATTGTCATTCCAATTTAAAACTTTTTTACCTAGAGAAATCCAGTCAACACCATTTCCTATTTTGCACTCTGTTTATTACCCATTTCTCCCATTGCTTAAACTTCTACTTTCTTCTGTCTTCTGTCCTGGCTATTGAAAGGATTCTGTTATTAAAGATTCATGTTGTCTTCCTATAAAACATGGAAAATTAGAGAACAAACTTGCACTGCAGCTTTGAAAAACTACATAAACTAGTTGTATGTGACTCAGTGTTTTGTCAGCTACTGAGCACTTTTAACTGCTGCCTCCTTCAAGTTTCAGTCTTTGTTAAAACTAGTTTTTAATGAAAGAGAAGTTGAACTACATACCTTTCATTAATCTGTGGGTAAAATGTTTTCCAAAGAAGGTCCACTGTCACTGGACAACAGCTTTTCCTGTTAAGTAAAAGTTGTTTAATTACCTTTTCTTAACAAGAAACACCAAGCATTAAGAACTTGTTTGCAACTAAAGGATCTGAAATCAGCACACAGAGAAACTACTGAGATGCAATTATTAGCATGTTGGCTTTAGGGTGGTTTTTAACAGCTGTGTTATGTGAGTGCCTTAAAAAAGGTTATGAAAATATGGGATAGTTGCAGTGCACACTGGTCTCTTCCCTGCAAATTCCAAGTGCTGTGAGGTCAGTCCTGCAACCTTTAACTAAATGTTTTAATATCTTACGGACTGAGTCCACATGTAATGTAAATAAGGCCCAATAGTTTTTGGTTTGAAGCACAATGATTTTTTTATTAGGTCATGACCACCATGGTCATAGTGTCCTAACAGTGGAAAGTTAGTTCTCTGATAGGATTCTCTTAATGTCATTGTTTTTTCAAAAAAGTGATAAATTAATGCTCAGATAGCCCAAAAGGGAAGAAAAAAAGTTGCAGCTTTTGTCTGTATAGGATGTTGTGGTCCAAGCATTCCATTATATTCTTTCCCAATGCTATTGCTTCATTGAAATGTGAGATCAAAGGTGTTGTCTTCAGTGTCTAGAGTTTTAAAAGCTTCTGAATGTCACTGCCTGTCAAAATATTTAATAAGGTCATGCAGTATAGGTACATATGTAACATTTTTTCCAAGTGATAGTGGCAACATTCTCAACAAGAATAAGAAGTTACAAAAGACTTAGAATGTTTAAAAAAACCAAAGCCAACTAAAAATCCCCTAGTGGTCCGTTGCACAAGATTTTACAGGTGCCACTCCACCTGTGCCTGCAAGATTCTTGCTCTGGCTTATGGCAATGGTAGTTTAGCTCAGTGTGTTGCCAGGAGTTTCAGCTCTTATAGCTGGAGATAGAAATTTGGGAATTCCTATAAAAACTCCATTTTAGTTTTTTAAAAGATGACCTTTAGATTTACTTTCAACCTGCTGGGAATTTTGATTTGGACTTTATGCAAAATCTCTGAAATGTTAATTTCTTAGGCAAGGTATTTCTGTTCCCTTGAAGTACTCTTTTATCATCTTCAGCTGGAAAATCTCTAAGGGAAAGATAGAGCATTTAATTTAGAAAACTAGCTCACAGCTAGAAGCATCAATAATAGTTTTAAATCACTAATTGGTGCTCACCCATTTTGTCTTTCTCTGTTAGAAAAAAGTTTTCCTTTTTTGTGTTTAAAAGGACTTTGTATTTTTATCTCTACAGAAAAGGTACCTTACAGCTTACAGCCATTTCACCCCACAAACAGGTTTATGACCAAGAGCAGGAGTGGGCCCTCAGCTTGCCTTCAAGATGTGAGCAGAAGTTACATCACACTGCTTCTGTTGAAGCAGTTTTTTTGGCTTCCTAGATATCTCCAGCTTCCTAATATGAACTGCTGTAGGGCTGTAAGGACCAGCAACAAAGAAAACAACCAGCAACAAAGAAAATCCAAGGAAAAGGAAACAAACAAAAAGCAGACCACCCCATCTTTTGAAACTGAAATCTTTAACGACCATTTGCAGAAGGATGTTAAGTCTTTAAATCCTATTGTAATCTGCATTCTCTCCGTTTTTCCTTTAAGTGAGCAGGTCAAAAGGTGCCAAAGGCTTTCATAATCTAAAGCTAGGTTTTTACTTGAAAAAAACCATTCTAAATAAAATACTTTCTCCTTATACAGAGAAAACATAAATCTGTTGGCAGGCACAGATTAAAAGAAGAGATCATCTTTGTCACTGTTTCCTCCTGTGTTACTTGTATTTTAGCAACTTCCAGCTGTTCAACCACACTAGTTTCTTGGAAAATACCTCTGTGTATCACCCTTAATGAGTTGTAAAGTCCTTTTTTCCCCTGATAGGGGAGGAAGTTTGAGGTAGATACAGATCACAACCAGTAGCTAGCTTAGAATATCTTTTATTCTATAAACTTTTACTGATTCTATTAAGTATTGAAATTGTTTAGGTTTTTAGTAAAGGCAGATAATTATTCTCACAAGCTATTCACCTTACTGAGTCTCACATCTGAATTGCAGTCTCATGACTACCTGGTTAGAGCAACATTTGGGAAGACAACTCTAACTATATACTCAGAAAACAGAGGGCATTACTAGCAGGTCAGTGGTAGGTGTTCAGAAAGTCTGTAAGAGGATCCTTTATTTCATCAGAGGCATATGTGACCCCATAGTCTTCATCTGCATAGAGCAGTCATCTTGGATACAGGCCGAGTTGCAGACTCAGACAAAATGTGTGCTCATTCACCAGCACCAGTAGTCTCCAGGGCTTGCCAGTCCTTAGGAAGCTTTCATGCACCACTTTCTCAGCATACTTTTCATTCCTTTAGCGTTCTTCTTTCTTTTTCTCGAAACTATTTTTCCATCTAAACTTACAGTTGCCTATAGAAACAATTAGTGAGAAGTAAGTGGATCAGACATCAATGAAAAATGCTTTTTCCATTGCTTCTCTTACGTGTTTGATGTCCACATGTTATCTGTCCCCTCTTATGTTTCACCAGCTCCTCAGATCTGTGCAAATCAGCTTGTTTCCATTCTCTTTTTTTAGAAAACTCCATGTTATCCAGAGTGCCACACCTAGAAAAAAAAAGTTGTCTTTTCTGCTTCTCAGTCACATCCTTTTAACTAAATTTGTATCTTTTGATATCACAGTAAACTGAGTGCTTGCAGTCATTTATCTTCCCTCTGGCACAAAACAAATGTGTTTATTCAGCTAGAGTCTTTCTAGATCGAGAGTCATAAACCTCTGATTTTCTTGTCTTATCCCTGCATATTTTGGTTTTTATGCCTCCTGCGTGTCTCCCTAGAATGTGGTGCTGCAAATGATCTTGACAATAGGACTGTTGTCTTTCCCAAGGTCATTTGTAGCATCACATCCCTGACAGACAGGAGCATCTTCTGTTTAATAGTTTTGGCAGGTTCCATTAGTTGCCTATTTGTCTGGCTAGCTGGCTGAAGTGGAATCAAGCTCAAAATAAGAGGCCATTGAGCCAAAAGGGTTAACTGGCCTCATTGGGATAAGTTCTTCCCTTCCTGATATTCAGATGATACTATCTGCATACCTAATCCAGGAGATGCCTTGTGCTAAATAGCTCCATATATATCAGAAAGCACCTCTATTTAACAGGCAGTTCCCAGTAACTTAGGTTTGGAACCTGGCTAGAAAGAGCAATGGCCTAATTTCATTCAATTTGTGCAGTTTCAAATGATCTGCACCAGAGTAGTCTCTGGCATTTTCAGTTTGTGGTTTAAAATTTTGGAAATCTATTTGTTTCTCTTTCTCTTAAGTTTGTTTCTTTGCAGTATGGATTTTTCCTTACAAAGGTGGTTTGTTATATTTATGTCAGAGATTTGCGTTTTCTCAGACATCCCTCTCTGAATTTTAGACTGGACTTAAGTACATACTCCATCTTGCTGCAGAGAGAACAGCCTTTTACCCAATTCCTATTGGGTTAAGAACGAATCTGCTTCTTTTGGTTGGGTGGGTAACCACTCTGACCTTGCTTAAAGGAGTTAGACATAAGGTAAGCTTTTTGAAAGCTTTGTTATCTGTATGTATATGTGGAGAGAGAAAGCAAGACGTGTGTGCGATATATTGCTCCAATTCATGGTTGAGCTGTGAGTCTCTCTGTTTGCCAGTTCTCTATTTTTTCCTACACAGTGATGAGGGATATCTGTCTCTTAACTATTTTAAATTCTCATTCTATTTAATGTTTAACTCTTTTATCCCCAAAAGATGCACAGTCACTTCCAAAGTCTCAAGATTGATTTGTAACTCATTTCCTAAATGTTTCTACACAGTGGTAGGACTTGTATTTTAAATGGAGTTGACATTACTTACATTTTAAGAGGAGTATAGCTGAAGTAAAACTACTTCACAATTATCACCAAATTAGTCAACAGTGTTTCACTTCGATATAAAAAGTGCTGCCTTCTCAAGTCATACTTGAATAAATCTCCAGATCATTCCATGTCCTGAACTGGGGTGATGTACCACATTTTTCTTTTTCTGCTGAGTTTCATGCAGCATGTAAAGACAAAGCATCAGTACCAAACCATTCTTTGGTTTGGAAAAAGATGGGGGTTTTTTTTGGAAAAATATAGCTGTATCAGAATGCATCAAATTACTGCTTCCTGCCCATGCATGAGGCAGTGTGGCTCCTTGTCTCTGCAACAGTGACTTCCACCTTGTTTGAATTTCCTAAGTTCAAGAAAAATCCTTTCTCTAGAGATGTGGTTTGTGGTTTGTGCAGCCTGTAAACTCTGACCTGCACTTGAGAATCTGTCTGAAGGTTGGGCACTGGGGCACTCTGTTGACTTCTCCAGTCAGGTTCCTGTTGTCTGCGTTTCCTGCCCGGGCACTCTAGGAGGATGTGAACAGGACTTTTTTGTCTTGTTAAAGAAGTCATTTATGTTTCTCAGTCAGCAGTCTGTTCCTGCCCTCATGGCAGCTGGAAATTTTTTAGTTGGCCTTTTGTAATAAATAGTACTTGTGAGTTTTTTGTTAGCAGACCTTTACAGCATTCTAATATTATAGCTAGAGCCCATTTTACTGCAGGTTATTGTTGTGTAATTAGATACTCATATGTACCCTGTGTAGTTTCTGAAAAGGGACACAGGATGTTGCACAAAGTAGATGTTACTTCTCAGTATTGGAGCTTGTTTTCAGGGTTCAAGATCTGGACTATCATCAAAGAATTAGCCGTCAGGAGTTGCTGGGTCACGTAAGCATCACATTTATCTCCTGACCACTTCTTATCCAGTGTCTCCCTGTGGCAACAGGCACAAAAAAGACCTTGGTGAAGATTGCTCTGGTAGCATTTTGCTCAGTAAATATTCCCCAGGAGATAAAAATCCTAAATTGAACAAATGAAAAAAGCTTAATGTCCTTTTTGTTCTCAGAGACAACTTTTGGACAATAAACTTTGGGCTGTAAAAATGGAAACAGTCTGCCTCATTGATTCTGTCACTTATTTGTCTGTGATTTCTTGAAAAAGGCCATAAATACTGAACAATTTGTGCAAATTTGTGTGCTTATTCAAAGAAATTGAACTGGAGTCTCTGATCTTTTTGATATTCTTGTTTTAATGAATTTGTTTGTTATTAAATAAAAAAGATATTTCTTCATACACATGGAATATTGGAACACAAGGTTCTATTTTACATTTCAAAATTTAAATTGGCATAAAAATTGAGATTATCATATCTTCCTACCTTAGACCTGTATTAATTACGGATGAAAAATTAAAGTTCAAAGATTGGCTACACACCTAGACAGGTTAAAACAACCCGGAAAATGGGATACTCATTTGAGTATTTCAAGTGGTTTTAATTTAAATAAAAATTGAAAAATTGTTGGAATACTCTCTTTTGATGCTTAAGGAGGTCCATAAGATCTCCTCTAATACTTTCAGAGTCCCATAAGTGCATTTCTTGTGCTGCTGAAGCCAGTGGCAATTTTGCCAATGACCAGTGCAAGGAATAAATCACACTTATTATTTAGCTGAGTGAGCAAATGAAATTCAAATGCCATCTCCATATAGTTCTCGATTAATTTTTAGAGTAAAGCTCCAGTCTAAAGAGTGAGGTGTTAGAGTGTTTGTAGGGATTCAACAAGATACAGCAATGCATGTATTTCCTACTAGCACAATTCATGGAGTGATATGATGCTTCCATGTAATTAGTGATGACATTTTCAAAACAGAATAGCCAAGAGGGCAATTTAGCTCTGTTAAATATTTCATACTCTGAAGCTGATAGTTAAGAAGATTGCTTTGTCCTCACAGAAGAATCACATCAGACCTCAAGCAGATGCTGCTTTATTACTGATGTACCACCATGGTGATATTAAAAGTCTTTATCTCCTCCCTTGAATGTAATGTCAAAACAGACTTAAATATTTTGTAGTTCTGACAGGACATTTGTAAGACTTACACTGCTGGGTTTAAAAAGATGGGACACATTCTTTTCTTTCTACAGAATTAGGTATTTGTTTTGCCCTTGCTTCCAAAGGGTAAAACATTGTGGTAGTGCTTCAGCTTTATTCTTTCTGAGTTGAAGGTAATGGAAGGCCATGAAACTTTAAAGACAGCAAGGCAAAGAATTGGCAAGAGAGCAATGTGGGAAGGGTAAAGATAGCCCTTAGCAAAGAAAAAGTTAACATGCTTTCTGTTTTGTCAACTTGTAAATGTTTAGTAATTTTTTACCTGAAAGCAGTTTAAATTTTCTGTTTGTGGAATATTGTGAGGTTTTCTAAATATCCCAGCAAAATAAACAAAGCTATTGTAAACATGTATTATGCATTAGAAACAAGCTGCCAAGTGACTCAGCTGCAATCTCCCTGCTGTCTGCAATGGTGCCAATTTGACACCCAGAAGTCTGAGTTTCACATCTAGACCTGTGCCAAACTCTTCTTGATTTCAGCTCACTTATATTTCATTGGTCAGAGAACCAGTTGGTGCTTGTTGAGAGTGTTCCATTGCTGCCACTGTCTGCGGGGACACTGCCGTGCCTGCCCTCTCCCAAGAGCCTTGGTTGTGTGACCATACACCCAACTGGGAGATCCCTTTCTCCTGCACATGGCATTTGCAATCCTGAATGGCATTGTCAGGGTGACTCCCGGCACTAATGTCCCTGTGAAACAGGCAGTAAATTTTCTTAAGAAAAAATAAACACGTGAAGAAATAAAGCAGCATATTCATGTGTGAGAGATGGGAAGATAAAAAAAGAGAGACAGAGAAAATAAAATAAATTAACTCAATTGCTTACAGCAATTTGGAGGACTGAATTTTTTTTTCCCATGGATGTTTTTTTCCATCTATACTTTTTCAGAACAATGACTTATATTCCAAAGTATTTTATTTATCTATGTGCAGCTTCATAAAGACCAGGTTTGATCTTGCTGAGTTTAGTTTTATGATTATTGTTCTTCCTTTTTTACATATAGATAAACACAGAAAGAACTGCTTTCAATTATTTGTAGCAATTACGTTAAATCCCAGTTTTCCATGCATATTGTTATCTGTACTCTTGAGGATCATGATAAATACTTTTAATATACTTTAATGGGCTACTCTTACAAGGAATTTTGCATTGCCACAATAGAGGCAGCATTACAGTAAATTAAATTACAGTGCACACAATTAAATAGAATAATGAAAAAAAAAATCAGACTTGGAGCAACAACTCTTTGGAGTCCCCTGAAATTCAATTCCACAAGAAACATAATAGAAGATGGTGAGTGGAATTTAGATAGCTAAGTTAGATATTATTTACTTTGTAATATCTCCATCAGGGATTAATGTTCTCTTATTCAGAGGCATTGATTAGTCTCTGGATCATTTTTCAGATTGATTACTGTTGTAATGTAGCATTCCTTTTTCATATCTACCCAACATCAATATAACTTTAGAGATATAACTTCATCGCAGTACAGTTGTTAGGCAATCCACAATAATTTGTGGCTTCTCAATAATAGCTTTAAGGAAATTTTTATGGATTTATTTTGAGTTTATAGCCATTTATTGCAAGAAAAACACCCCATCCTCCTTTCATCTTCTCTGAAAAAAAATTCTCTGACAGAGAAATATTCTCTGACAAGCTTCTTTCCAAGTATGCTTGAGTGTGAGGTATGTTTCTGTTTTATCAAACATAGCTAAAGTAAGGCATATGTGCAGCTCTGACAGTTACGTTTTGAATATGCAGCAAAATCAGAAGGTAGGATATTAGCACTGCAAGTGATATTTACTTTTTTCCTAATTTTTGTAGTTCCTGTTATTTTGATTGGAGGTGAACATGAATTCCATCCAATTTGGAGCTGGCACTTGGAATCTCTAGGACTATAAAGTTTTCCCTTAGTTCCCACAACTGTGTGGCTTTGGCTTTATTTCTCAGATTCTTACTGTCCCTACAGTAAACAATAACAGCTCTTGTCCATCTAATTTAGAGGTGTCAACAGAGAATTAATTTGTTGATAATTATAAATCTTACAAATGTGACATGTTAACGCACTAAATTCAGGTTTTTCTGAGTTCAGATGAATGAGCCGTTGTCCCTACAGTATATATACCACACCTAAGGACATCTGTGGATGTGCTCAAGGCTTTCAGGCTCTTTTGCCTATTTTTTTACTGATACAATGTTGTATCTATATGTGAACTCAGATATTCCATTGGTTTGAATCAGATCAAGTCCATTTATAATAAAAAATAGAATTATTTTTTTTCAGAATTTGTGGAGGAGATGAGAGGGGTAGCAGTTAGTGAATTAAAATCAACACAAAGCCTAACCTTAATCCCTGTGTCCTGTCATCTTCTTCCTTTCACAGTCTCTGAGAAATTTCTTTGAAGCCTAGTCTTTAGAAGTAACCCTAGCACTTACTGGACCCTGATCTCATAAACTGTGTTTAGAAGGCATAGGAACACAGCTGGGATTTCTTTGGTTTATGTATGTGCAAATGCTTTGCTGAATTTTGGCCTTACTAGCAAGTCTTCCCTTCCTGAGCTGAGAAACCCTGCTGTGAAAGTCAATGGCTGCACTGAGAGTTTGTTCTTGGGTGCCCCAACAGATGAATGGTTTAGGGGGTGTCTATAAACTCTAAAGAATTCACTTAAGGGTCATTTTTATGAATTGAGGAGAAAAAAATAAATAAAAACTTCTCTGTTTTTCTGTCCAGCTGCAGGTCCTGCTTCATCTTCTCTTATGTTAAAAAAGTCTGTTACCAAATGCTTTTTATCTTTCATGAGAGAGAAAGAGAAATAACTTTTTCTTTGTATTATGTTGTTAATCTTTCTCCAGGGGTCAGTTTACAAAATGACAGAATATAGGGAATGTCCAGCAAGTCTTACTTCCTTAATTAAAAATATAATTAGCCATCTATATAACATTCAACTCTAGTGTAACACTGATTATGTTGAGTCTCTAGCTGTTAAGAGGCTTGATCCAAAGGTACATATGTAAGCCTAAAATTAATGTTTCACATTTCTTTAAATTGATGTAGCAAATGTGTACTCTTGAATAGTTTGACAATAAATTATTACTTATGTTTTACTATTTCAAGGTCAAACCCTGAATGTCAACTGTTGCAAACAGAATTAATATTTTAGTTTGTTTAGATTTAGCTGAAATTGCTAAAACATGCTCTACAGAAATGAATCTCTTGCAATCATCACCCAGTTAGATAAAGGAAGCCTTTTCTTCAACTACTTTTAAGTAGAAGGCTCAATCATGATTCTCAAAAGTGTGTGGTAAAAAAAAAAGGATGTGAAATTAAACCTTGAATTATTTTTTTTTCCCTTCATGATCCAAACCCTGGATAATTTGTGATGAGGATCTAATTGCAGCTTTGCAGTAGCTGAAGGGAGCCTGCAACAAAGATGGAGACAGACCATTCACTTACAAGAGCCCATAGTGACAGGACAAGGGGTGATGGCTTCAAACTGAAAGAGGGCAGGTTTAGATCAGATATTAGGAAAAAAATTCTTTACTGTGAGGGTGGTGGGACATGAACAGGTTGCTCAGGGACGTTGTGGATGCCCCATCCCTGGAAGAGTTCAAGGCCCATTTAGATGAGGCTCTGAGCAATCTGATTTAGTGCTGGATGTCCCTGTCCATGGCAGGGGTGTAGGAACTAGATGATCTTTAAGATCCCTTCCAAACCAAACAATTCTGTGAGTCCATGGCTGTGATGAGTCCCCATGTTTTACAGTACCTGTATTTGAAATGGTTGTCTTTGGGTTTGTCTGTTTTCTGCCACCTTCTCTCCTGTCTTTCTTATTACATCATCAAAGCAACATAGTGAATCTGCTTTCTCCTTTCATGATACAGACAGCTAAAACTGCTTCTTATCCTGAAGTTTGTAGAGAAAACATTACTATTATATATTCTTTAAAAAAAAAAAATAATTGAAAATGTAGTGGCTGAACTTATAAAATGCGGAGTTTTTATGTGGAATTTTGGCCTAATACATGTACAGAAATACATTTCAAATGTATACTGGCAATCTGTTAATGAAGGGAATAGTCTATAATTAAAAATAGATGAAAGGTTTTTACATGTGTAGCACAAAAACACAGTAAAGAAGCATGCTATATAAGCTTTAATTACTTTTTTCACATGGACTTTGGTGACAAAGGGCTTGTGATAGATCATAGACCATGTTGGTCTATGATGTCCATTTGTTTATGGACTTCTGTTTCCGAACAGGGCTTCATCACAACTATAAATTTTGCTCTTATTATATAGCAATAAGGGCATTTTCACATTTTGTTTTATACTGTGTGTGGAATGTAGTTCAGCAATGAAATCTTGGAGACGTTGTACTACAATGAATTATTAATTCATCTAGTGTCATTTGCTGGTTTTGGAAATTCAGTGGTTTATAAAATTGAGAGGAGAAAGAGGAGCAAATTATATTCTTGGATAATTGAAAAAGCTAGTGTGATTGAGGAGAGAATTTGTTTCTCTCACACATAAGTTATCACTGTATACCATGAAATACAGTATCAAATAACTCTTCATAATAAACTGGCTAGCACAGAAGCATATGTTATGTGTCTCCATTCAGCATGCCTAATTAAATTTTGCAAAGATATTTGTGCAAAGATTTCTTGCTGTACAGTACAAAGAAATGTCATTAGAAAGAAAAAAAAAGTACAACTCTTTTGTGTCTTTGAATATATTTTATGTATGGGGTGAAAGTTTGGGACGAGTATTGTAGGCAAATATTAGAAGAGATTCTAGATACCAGAAAGGAAATCTAAGAATCTTTTTATATAATAATTGCAAAAAAGCTATAACAGGTGGTACCAATCTAATGAGTTTTCCTATCTTGAGTTTGATTTATATCTTTCATTTTCTGTAAGTTAAAGAAGAGGGGTTATAGACTTAAGGGAAGCACCATTGCATTAAGACTCAAATATTATGGGGCATGAAAAACTGGGATTTCTTCCATACACCATGATATATTTATGATATTTTGTTCCTTTTTTTCTGTGATTTGTTATTTGTGAATGCTCTAATTTTACTTTATAGAAAAGTCATTATTTATTTGTTGAATCGGCCACAGTTGACTGTCATTAAGAAGGTGCACATGCTTCTTGACTAACAGGAGTGTATCTGAGTGATTGGAAATGTTAGCAATTGTTTTGTTGCCTTTTGGCATCTAAGATGATAAAACAAAAATTATTGAGACTATGCATAAAGTGATAATTCTATATTGTTTATTCTTTTATACTTTTTTTAGATGTCTTTGGTGACTGAGTTGCTGTAGTCACTAGTTGGAATTTTGAGCTGCTTGTAGATTTTTACATGTGTTTGGGGTTTGTTGGTCTTTTTTGTCGTTGGGTTTGTCTTTTTTTAAGGTAGAATTTTATTTCTGTCTTGTTTATTATTTTATTCTCCGTTCAGAAGTGTTGTGCTATTTAATCTTGACAATGTCTAACCCTTTAGATAGACTGTTCTTTTTGTACCTGCACAGTCCCTGCTGTGTGCCTGACATGGATATGCTAAATTCTGCAAACAACATGCACGTCTCTGAAGTTTCAGTAAACTCAGACATAAAAGCAGGGAAAACTTCACCTTTTTCGTGCACTGCTATTCACATCACCACAGGAGAACTCACTGCTCCTTCTGCCATCTTTCAGGAGAAGCTGCTGGGTTCTGCTGGCTAGCCCAGGAGTGATCGGTGTTCTCATTTAGCTAGCTAAGGTCCATGCTTGAAATTGAGCAGTGCAAATGCTACTTCAGTGTGTGCAACACCACACTGTCATAAGAATGACCTCAAGCTGCTTCTTTAGGCCAGTTGTGGTGCTGTATCACTGTGGAGTATAGTGAAATAGTTGGATGAAAACTTGGACATGAGCCGGCAATTTGCACTTGCAGTCCAGGAAACCAACCACATCCTGGGCTGCATCAAAAGCAGCATGGCCAGCAGGGAAATGGAGGGGATTTTGCCCCTGATTCCACTCTCACCAGCTCCACCTGGGGTACTGTGTCCAGCTCTGGGCTTCCCAACATACAAAACACATGGACATGTTAGAGTGGCTCCAGACCAGGTCAGAGAGTTGAATCACCTCTCCTCAGAAGACAGGCTGAGGGAGAGGCAGCTGCTCAGCCTGGAGAAGAGAAGGCTCTGAGGAGATCTGATTGTGTTTTTTCTAAATATAAGGGGGGCTTAATAATCAGACACAGAAATCCTTTTACTTGAGCCTGTAGTGACTGTACAAGGGACAGTGCATTTAAACTGAAAAAGGGTAGGTTTAGACTGGGATTTAGGAAGACATCGTTTATGGTGAGGGTGGTGAGGCACTGGAACAGGTTGCCTGGAGTAGTTCTGTGTGACCCATCCCTGGAGGTGTTCAAGGCCAAACTGAATGGGGCTTTGAGCAACCTGGTCTAATAGAAGATGTCCCTGCCCAATAACAGACCGCTTGGAGCTAGAAGATCTTGAAGGTCCCTTCCAACCCAAACCATTCTACTATTCTATGATAAGAATGCAGATTCAATTTAGGAAGGCATAAAGATATCTAGGTGTGCAACACCCAGCCTGAATGTTTGTGTCTGTCTTAATGAATAGTGAGATCATAAAGCTTGACTTTGAATTTGAACCCATATTTAATGAAGTCTTGATTGGGTCAGGTAGCTTCTTGAGGGACTTTGAAAGGGATCCAGTAGAAGAAAATCTCAAATGTTATTTACTGCATTCTACTTTTGCTGCTCAAATAGATACTAATGTAGGAAATCTCTATTGTCTCAGATTTTCTATGTCTGGAAAAAATCAGTAGCATAGTTTTCAGTTTTGCACATGATTCTTACCTATTTAGATGATGATGATGATGATGATGATGATGATGATGATGATGATGATGATGATGATTATTTCCAGATCTTCCCACTTTTTTTCCTGTACCATAGTTTTTTTATGTATTCATATGCACATCCAGATCTCATGAATATGTTTGATTGGGATTAATTTTTGACAGGCTATTGTGTCATCATTGCAGAGAACTTTTTTATTGAGCCTGAGAAAGACAAGGGTTTTGTAAAAAAAAAAAGTGGCTTTTTTCTTATCTTAATCAGACACTAAGATCAATGTTGCCAAGACAAGTAGAAGTAATAGTTCCTAAGTAAAAATAACAGTTCCTAAGTACTAGATTTCTGTTTATATGTTTCTAAATTTTATTAAAAAATAGGCTACTTGGCTCTCATTGATTATGATCATGTGCAAAAGAACATAATAAATCTCAAATTACATTTATTAGATAATTATATATCATTAGCTTATTATATCTTTTTAAACTTTTGACTGTCTTCTACAATTAAAAATGTTATTATATCTCTATTTTTAATTGCCTTACTGACCTTTATTTTTCTGTTGTTCTAAAATCCTTTGAATATGAATATAATTCCAGAAGTGGTTCCAGTGTTCTTTTTAGGCATTTCATAAAAGCCTGTTTCTGGCAGACCATTGGTTTTGGTGATCAGCCTTTAAATACTAAATACTGCATTTCAATTTGCTTTTGACATGGATAGGAATGACTTGTCAAGTAGCTTTTGTAAAAATGACATCACCTAGTACTTTTGTGACATAATATAAAAAGAACGTTGAAATATAAAGATATTTTTTTAGAGAATATATAGGTTGCAATCCAGTAGAAAATATTCTCCAGAACAGCATATAACTTTCTTTTGAATTTTTATGTGAACTCTGAAACTAAAAATGTTTCTGAAAATAGAAAATAATCATATTTTTAATAACATTGTTTTTCATTATAAACTTTTAGGAAAAAAAAATTAAGTGTCATGAGCAACATATTTAGCCACAGTAAAAAATAATAATTTAATTAATATGGACATTGGGTTATTTCTGTCATGGTGCATCAGAAAACACTAAACTTCTAGAAAAATTTAGAAGCTAGTAAGTGTATGTGGATTTAGAAGAAAAAGAATAATACTGTCTACTAGAGATTGAATTATGTGTAATTTGGGAAAAAATAAACAGCCTTCTAACTGCCAAGGACATGCAAGCCTTGGAAATGTTATTTGGTTTTTTGTTTTGTTTTGTTGGGTTTTTTAATCAGGGTACTGCTCTGCTTTCACTTTTGCAGTCTATCTTCTGTGCTGCCACTGATGAAACAAAGCTTTGGCCATCTTCCTGCTGTGCATAAATACAGCTCCTGATTCAGATGCATAAATGTATTGGGCTATATGGAAACAAAGTGCATAAACTCTTGTTGAAATGGGTGGAGATTTAATGAACACCGTCATTAGGGTGCAATTATCTCTTCATGTAACAAAATACAGACATCTTTCTTAAGGCAAGCTGAATTATTTATTCTCTGGTCAGTGTTGAGTGTTGATTTGCTTAAACATGAGTGTCTAGGGCCATTTAAAGTGTCTGAGGGTATCTCACGTACTGTGAACTTCAACCTTCACATCCCACTCACTTTCCTCCCACCTTTTACATTTGTTAAACTTCTCATACCCACTGGCGTGTCCTGGCATGTTCCATGTTCCAAGCCTTGTACTGCTTGGATAATTGCCTGTCTTTCTGTAATATGGTTTTTGGCATATGGCTGGGATTGTGGAGCAAGTATTATCAAAATTGAGGGAATTAATGTACTTCTGTGACTACTCCTAATTTCTTCTATTCTTTTAAAATTTCTTCTGGCTAGGTTTTATTTGTCTCCCAGTTACCCTTACCTGGATGTCCCTTTGTTTCATATAATGTTCAGAAATTTCTAAATCCTTCTTGTACCTCTGATATATACCCTCAATGCCAGTTTCATCATGTCAGGATGTTTAAACAGAATTGCTTTAATATCTGGTTTTGAGGTTTCTCAGTGTTTTCAATCCCCAGTTTTGTTGCTAGACTGAACTCAGTCTTCTAGACATTTTGCCAACTATTCAGTAGTATTCATTTCAGGCCACCAGCATTGCTACTGTGTACACAGCAGTTGTCTTACTTGCTGCATCCTTTCTTGTTGTGTGTGAAAGCCCTTTTCCCTTCTCCAGTCGCTGGGCTTTGGCAGCCTGGGGCTCAGAAGAGGAGGCATGGTGCCAAGTTCTTGCAAGCTGTCAGTCTTGATTTCCACAGCAAAGCCTATGAAAGGGTGCTGTGGATAACATGGCCAGTGTTAGGAAGCACAGCTCAGTAGTTTTTTACATGCACACACTGTTCACATTACCAAAACCCACTGGGGATTGTCAGCAGCTGCTGTGTCATTGCTCTGCTGCCTGTCCTGTCCACGGCCCCAGGGGACCATCTTCCTAAGCACGTGCAAGGGGACATGGCTCTGCATAGTTCACACAGAGTTTGTGCTTTCATTGAGGAAATTGCCTTTTAAAGCATAATATTCCACATGTGAAGCCAGATTTTCCTCCAATAATTTATTGCTTAAGAAAAGAGGAGTAAAGTGGTTTCTTGGTGAGGAAGGAAAAGTTGGTCCAGCTGTTGCCTGCAGCCTCCTGACCAGTCAGCAGAGCCATAAAAATCCCACTGGGAAATTCTGGAAATCCTGGAAAGGTGAAGTGGCAGAAGATGGCTTAAAGTGATGTAATTCAGTAGATATGAGCACCATCTCACCAAACCAGTATATACAAATAAACATCAAAGCCCTGTCAGAAGTGTCTTCTCACCTGGGCCTGTCCCACAGAGTAGCTCTTCCATATTTTGAGTTTCTGTTTCTCAATAGACCAAAGACACTTACTGGTTCCTGGCCACACACTCATTCAAGAAAATTCTAAGCTATTACAGAATGCTTAATTTGTTTATTTTTGCCTACATAGAGTAATTATAAAGCAGTAACAATATCCTCAGTGATGTAGTCAGGAAAATATTAATGACACTTGCTTGGGAACGTGGCTGATAAATCATTCTTGTGAATTAGGTATTTTTCTGCTTGCTTTAGTTTTGAACAGTTCTCCTCCTCAAGCATGCATCAGATATTCTAATGTCTTTTCAGTGTGAGTGGTAGGAATAAAAACATTAAGTTGTGGTATTCATCTGAGCAATCATCTTTACTTACTTTTGCCATTCCCTTTAACACAGAGGTGGTAAAGAGAGGTGGTGAGATTATATTTCTGTTAGAGGAAAACTTGCATGCCATGAAATCCAGTATTTATATTGGAAGTGCTCTTATGTACCACATCTGTGCAACATGGTGTAAGGTCATAGGAAAGCCTGTTCTACTCACCTTCTTTTCTGGCAGTTTGAAATGTGTTGTAATAAAGGGATAACTTTGGAGAAATGTCCTCTCAAACAAGAGACGTGCTTAGGTCAGAAGATCCTGTTCTTTGTTTTGTATCTGCTCACTGAGTTTCTTCTGATGTAAATCTGCCAGATCAACATCATCCCCTTCTGTCCCACAAGTCATCCAACAGGCTCATTGACCTGACCATTGCAATGCTGTGCCTATTCTGTTATTTCCCTTGCATTTTCTGTAATGCTTCACGTTACATTTTCAAGTCAAATTTGATTTCATTAAGATTAAAAAAAAAGGCATGGGATATGAGAAATCGGGGTTCATGAACCTAGGAATGAGTACTATAAAAATGCTTGTGTAATTTTAAAAGAGGGGTTTGCCTTTTAAAAATACCTAATTAGAACTTAAACAGAGAAGAACTAATGACCAAGGACCATGTTAACCTAATTTCCAGAAAGCTGATAGCAGTCCAGCAGTGTCAAGGAGAACTTTGGAGTTTTGATGTCTTCATGAGAACACATGGTTTTAGAGGACCTGGGTACAAGGCAGGGTGCTGAGGAAAGATAGGCTGGATATTAATTTACAAAGTGTTGTGGTTTAACCCCAGCTGGCACCACCCAGCCACTCACTCCTGACTGGTGGCATGAGGGGACAGAATTGGAAAGGTAAAAATGAGAAAACCCATGGCATGAGATGAGGAGTTTAATAGGTAAAGCAAAAGCCACACATTCAAGCAAAACAAACTAAGGAATTCATTTACCAGCCTTCCCCAGGAAAGCAGGGCTCCAGCATATGTAAGGATTACCTTTGAAGAAAGCTGGAGAGGGACTTGAAGGGCATGTAGAGATAGGACATGGAACAACAGATTTAAAATTAAAGAGAGTAGGTTTAGCTTGGATGTTAGGAAGAAATTCTTTACTGTGAGGGTGGTAAGACAATGGAATGGGTTGCCCAGAGAAGTCATGGACTCCACATCCCTGGAAGTATTCGAGGCTAAGTTGGGTGGGGTTTTGAGCAACCTGGTCTACTAGGAGGTGTCTCCCCCATAGCAGGGGGCTTGGAATTAAATAGTCTTTCAGGTCCCTTCGAAACCCACATCATTTATGAAGACGAACACCATCATTTCAATTGTCCCTCCCTTTTTTCTTCTTCCTCCAGCTTTACATGCTGAGCGTGATGCCATGTGGTATGTAATGTCTCTTGGGTCAGTTGGGATGAGCTGTGCCAGCTGGCCTGTGTCCCTCCCAACTCCCATGCACCTCCAGCCTCCTCGTTGGTGTGGTTGGCTGAGGAGCAGAAAAGGCTTTGGCTCACTGCTCAGCAATAGCAAAACCATCTCAGTATCACCAACACTGTTTCCAGCATGGTCCTGAACATTGCCAAAATACCTTACACTGTGAAGAAAATTAACTCTATCCCAGCCCACACCAGTACTGGGGGAGCAGGTATAGTGTGAGTTAATAGGTCTTCTTTATTCATCCCTTTTCTAGGAGCAGCCTCAGTATTTGAACAATCAAATTTTGCTAGAAAACTTCAGAATCACATCCGGAAATACCCTTGGTAGTCCACTTTTGCTGATTCCTTGTGCCTAAAATGGTCATCCACTCAAGAAAGTAAATTAACATTCTGGTCAATAAACACTATGGAATTTCAGCTCACTGGCTGATCCCATGTAAAAGGCACTGACATCAAAGAATCTGCTGCTAGGTACTTTGGGAGAAAAGAAATGAAGGTCAATATTCAGCAAATTAAATACTCATTGCAGATTATTTACATAGCTTTACTTCATACCCATAAATTAGACATCTTTCAAACCAGAATCTGTGCCATTGCTGCCATGTTAACAAACTCATCTATGCAACCTAATATAAGCAATAAGGCCCTTTAAAAATAAAATTACTTCAGACAAGCAATATTTTCACTTTTTCAGAATGATCCTAAAAACCTGAAAGGTGTTAAGCCCTTAGGTGTCTAAAGAAGGATTTTCCTTTGTCCATCCTGCTCTTGGTGAATCCAGGAGCACAGTACTTGTATTGGAAATTGCTGCATTTATTAATTCCTGCTTGTAAAACTTGGTATGTTGTTTCCTATTTCCTTGTACTTCTAGTGACCAGGTAACTTTTAGACTATTTCAGAAATCATTTAAAAAAGGTTAGTCATTTAAGCAGTGGTTCTTTATTCTTTAGGTATTTAAATTGCTATGACCTTCTCAGCAGTTAACATATTGGACTTTCCTAAGTACTTAGAAGGTAATTGGGTTTTAGCTTTAAGAAAAAGAGGTGTAATAATTTCAAAATCTATCAAGTATGGATCCATTCACTTCTCAAAAGGAGGAGAAACTTCTCAACAAAAATGTAATGGCATTTATCCTCTGGAAAATAGCATCATGAATTTCAGTCCCAGATGACAGAGCCCAGAGTCTGTAAGCCAACCCAGCCCTCTGTGACATGGAGATTTTTTCAGGTGTGTTTCTACATAGTCCAGTATTGACATTGTGGCGTTGCATCCAATTTGGACTAGATCCAGACCTACACTAGCCACGTCTGCACTTCACAAGTTGTCCCATGAGGTGTTAATAATTTCCCTCACTGTCGTCTTGGAGTTCCTTTTTCCAGGGGATTTATTTCCATAGTCCACCTATTCTCTGGGATTTCAGATAAAAAGCAAAAAGACAGGAGAGATGAGGAGTTGCACTGGGGCTGCTTCCTTTCACATCCATTTCATAGGGAGGATTTTGTGGCACTGTGGGACACAGAAGGTGGGCAAGATCCCCACAGTAGTGCTTCCATGGCCCTAAAATAATTTGGTTGCATTCAGATGAGAGGAAGAACGGAGGATGAAGCATATGCCTTTTAAGTCCATGGATGATCACTGCTGTGGGTAATGCTGTGGTCATGCTGATGCGTTTTTTCCTAGCTGTGTCTTCCAGTTTTTTTCCCCAGAGGACTCTGTGGTTTAATGCAGAACGAAAGCTAATACACAGGGTTATTTGAGTGGGCAGTTGCCCACCCCTGCCACTGAGCAGGGCTCCTTCTTCTTCCTCAGAGCAGGCAGTGTCTTTGTTGCCAGACTTGGAGTTGGCAGGCTGTGTGGGCTGTGCTGGTTCCTGTGCCCAGCCCTGAGCAAGGCTCTCCTCCCTGTGGGCTCAGAAGGTAGAAGTCCAAGAAGAAGTAATAACTGAATGCATGACTAATCATTGCAAGATCAATAACTGATGTATTCAGGACTTCTCTATTTCATTAATTTTCAGTGCCAAGGTTTGGCTGTATTCAACAGTTCCACAAACTGGCTTTACTCTTCAAATAAGCTGTCAATGATAACCTTTTCTGCTGATCACCTCTGGAAAAAAAGGGTCCCTTAGGCAGGCTAAGTACTCAGTACTACCTAGGTTCTGCACTGGTATGGGGAAATTCATTACCAAATGCAAATATTTAGAAGGAAAGTCTTTTTAAAAGAAGTGAGTATGCATCATATTAATGCACATAATGTAAAGACTAAGTGAGGGCTTTTGGAAAGCACTCCATACTCCAGCCCCTCTTCAATGCATCCCTACATAGAAAATAACTAACATGAGAGGTGTTGCCCTTGTCACTCTGTTTCTGTCACTTTCCTGGTCTGCTGTTGGCCACTCTTCTTGCTGGCTTTCCCCCACAGACAGTCCTCAGACCATCCCCAGACAAATCTGAAAGCTCTCCTGAGATGGAGATGGAGGCAGTCTCACCTAGAGCAGTGCTCCAATTTATGTTGCTTTGTTTGAAGATGAATGTGGAAGCATTATGTGTTACACAGCATTTTCTGAGGCAGTGTGTGCTTTTAAGGAGTACCTATGCTTTATTTCTCCACATACAAGCAGAAAATTTTCCCATTAGCTTTCAACAAAAGACAGACTGTGCAACAGCAGTTTTATTTCCCCTAAGGATGGTAGCTTGTCATCTCTATTAATCTTCCACACATTATTGTCACCTGCATGCTTTGTTCCAATATGATGAATTTTTACACCAAATATAGAAAACTAGTAATATTTGAGAGAGAGTAATCCCCTTGACAGACAGTTGTGGACACAAAGATGGAAGTAGACAGGGTTAAATTTGTGTCCTATGGTGAGCTCTATGGCCTGTTTTGTTTTTCTTCTTTATTGTGGATTTTTAAAGGATTTTTTAAAACTCAGTAACAAATTTTCCAGGGAGTGTTTCCCTATTTCTTTCCTTTCATTGGGGGTGATTTTAGGTATTTTATAAATTCATCCTGTGAACTTAATAGGGGTATTTGTCCATTTAAAGTTGTAAACATTCATTAGAGTTCACATTACTGAGGCCATTCTTAGGGCAGCACACAAAGCATTCAATCCAAATGGGATCTTTGAGCTGTCATCAGACTAGAAAAGGTTGAATCAAGGGTGTTCCCATTCACACTGTTATTTTTCTTTAATAGTTGTGTTATGGGTTTGGTTTTTTGTTTTTGGGGGTTTTTTTGCATTACTTTCAATTGAAAAGGGCCTTGATTGTTTTTGTTACTCAGGTTATATTATTGGTGTATGCTGGAGGTTTTCAGTGATGCATAGCGATGAACTTTATTATACATTATAGCAATATGTGCCATAGTATTGAGATCATATTATTGGTTCAAGGCATTTTGTGAGATGCTGACTTAACACCGTTAAACAATGTTTATGTGGGTTATGAATTAAATTATCCTTGCATTTATATTAGTATTGCCTCTAACTGAAAACTTAATTTTCAAATTAAGAGGAAGTATTAAAGCTGCTTTTTCAACTAAGTTGTTTACTATTACATGTAATTAATAGCTACCTTAAGTATTCTAGTTAAAAATGTTTTCCTGCTTTTTTTTTTTTTTTCTCCCAGTCTTCTACTCATTATTATTAAAAATGTTTGGTTAGATTAGAATGAATTTTGCTGAGGTTTCAGTTATGGTGTTGCACTGACTTTTTCCCACAGCTCAAATTGAGTTCAGTACCTATATTCCAAGGTACAGCATAGATATTCGTAGAAATGTCATTCTCTATAACAATGTATTATTTTCTTGGATATTTTGCAATTTGCTGGCTTAACAGCAAGTTACAGAATTATTGCCTCTCTGTTCCAAGTTGAAAGAAACCTTTGTTAAAAACACTGAAATATAAATGGTCAGTAATACCTCCTGGCAGTACTGCAAACTTGAATACTTTGGATCCAAATTATTTCTTTCAAAGTTGTACAGTTTTTAGTAGCAACTCCTGCAATTTTACAGAACCAGGTAGGGAGACCAGAAGAGTATTTGTAAAGAAGGAAGCCTTAAAATGGCAAGTGAAGGGAAGATGTTTAGCTTTGATATTAATTAAGCATTAAAAATTTTGTTTCTGTAATATAAAGATACAAATTTACCCTCCATACCCCTTATTTTCCTGCCACAGTGTTTAGTATTATCCTTTTGGGATTGGAAAGCTGATGAGAACCACTGAGGAAGAACAACGTTAGCAAACTCATCAGGTCATACATTCTCAGTCAGGAGATGGAGAGCTGTCCTAGCCCTGGACTGTATGGCTCCAGTGGGAGAGTCCCTCTCCTTGTCCGGGAGAGATTGTTCACCAGGGTGGTGCTCAAACGAAGCAGACTTGGATTTATTATGGTTTCCTGTTTGTTGAGGATAGCAGCAAAGCAATTCTTTGTTGGGATGGAACCTAGGGAAGGAAACTAGGGAAGGAAACTGGCTCTCAGAAGTTCTCTCTGAGACAGAGCTCTGCGGGGTTCTTCTATTACTGAAGCACTTTAGGGGCAGTGCTGTGTTCAGGCTGACAAAACCCATCACCCCTCACTGCATGACTGGGGCAGGACCATGAGAGGAGTTCCTGTCACAGCTGAGCTTAGAGTGCACATGCTCTCAGGTTTTTGTCCTATGCTCAAGGTCTGGGAAATGACAGGAGAACAAACAACCAACCAGACTACAACCCTACAACCCAACAATTTTTAGCATGTTCATTTCTGTAATGAAGGAAGTGCAGTGGAGTCAAGGAAGCAAGAAAATAACACTTTTTTTTCCCACGTAAAATTCATTAGAACGTGGGAGAAATAAACCACATCTATGTATAAATATAATGGGATTCATTTTTTCATGTAGTACAAAATTATGCTGTTAATGAAAGATATTTCACTATCAGCTAAGGAAAGGCACTTTGTGTAAGCAGAATTACTTCGACAGCTTAATGTGATTAAATAAGCAAAATTGAAGTAGGAGAAAGTGTATTCAGTTCAAATACATTTTTTTAAAATGCCTGCCATGTTTTTTCTAATATCTTCATGGAAATCAAAATGAAACTTAGAGGCACTTGAGTCTTTTTGTTCCTGCCAATTTCATATGCTGGCAGCCAGTGCCTGTTTACTTGGCCTGTTGACTGAAAAAATGTTAAATAAAAGAAGGAGCAAAATTAGGTGGTTAGATTGCTTATTTCTTAAAGCTAACATAGTCTTAATTTTAAAACTGAGTTTTCACTCTGTAATCAGTCTAGTTTTTTGAATCAGTCTGTACAAAGCTAAGTTAGATGAAGGCATACTATAACATATGTATTTAGGTAATATGTAATGTCTCTGAATCAACAAAAGTAAAATTGTGCAAGCCATATCTTTTGTTCTTTTTATTTTCTGAGTATTTTAAGTAAGTAAAAATACAATTAAAATATAAAACATATCTGACTCATATCTTATATAACATTGATATACTAATAGAAAGCACTTGAAAATCTGATTATTTTTCATTATTTGTTTCATGTTGAAAATAGAAAAGTGTATTAAACATGTCTAATCATAAACAGCACTACTCCATTCTGCAAATGCAGTCTGGACTCCAGTCTGCTTTTATTTGGCTGACATACTGTAAATCCGTAGTCCTGCCACTTTTGTTGCTCTAAACAGTTATGAAGGACAATGACTTCCAGTACAGTTTTGGGTTACAGAAGTAGCCTCATAGTAGTTTAACTCATTTTTATGTCATATTGTCTTAGGTTGCAATGTAAGATGTAAGCAAAAGTATGTATTTTATTACCATCTGTTAAAACCAGGCAGGGCAGTGTTTTGTTATCTCTTCCATTCCTCATAGCTCCAGGGGGTGACTTCTGTTAATGGCTCAGTTGTTAAAACCAGGTGGGGCAGTGTTCCTTATCTCTTCCATGACTCATCTTCCCTCCAGGGGGATGTCTTCTGTTAATGGGCCATTAATGTTCACGCATGACTGATAAAATTACATCATCTCATTGTGAGATGCTCTGCCCAGTGGGAGGAGCCAAGCGTTCCTACCTGAATAAAAATCTAAGATTCAGAACACCAGGGCAGCCTGTTTCCACTGGATTCCTAGAGGAAGACTCTCCTGTCTCACCGCCACTGGACCTTCAGAGGAAAACTGCACCCTTCTACAGGATCATCTCTGCTCCAACAGAACCACATCTGTCACTCCAGGAGGACTGCAGCCACAATTTAATTGGGCTGCTACCCAACACCCTGACCAACAGGGTGTCAGGTTGTGTTCTGACTCTGTCAGTGTTTTCTTTTGTTTGTTTTTTTGTACTACAGCATCTTTAATTTTTCTAGTAAAGAACTGTTATTCCTTTTCACATATCTTTGCCTGAAAGCCCCTTAATTTCAAAATTGTAATAATTCAGAGGGAGGGGATTTACATCTTCAAGGGAGGCTTCTGCCTTCCTTAGAAGACACCTGTCTTTACAAACCAGGGCACATTATATATATATATATATATATATATATATATATATATATATATATATATATATGACATGCTATATAAAATAGTGGTATTATTGTTCATCTTGGTAATACAATACTTACTGTGATCTTCTAATTGAAAGAATCATTCTTTAATGCCAGAAAGCTGTCAGCTATGCCTAATGAGGAACATAGAAAGTCACAATGGACATTTGAAAAATTCAGTAGCAAAATAATTGCTGCAAAATTGCAATTCAGCAAAGCACTAATGACCATGTGCATAATCTCTTGAAATGTCTATTATGCCCACTTTATGTTCAGCACTTTCGCTTTATGGATTTATTGAGAGTCAGATGTGAGAATAAGCTGCACAGTTCATGCCAAATGGTTTGCTTTAAATCACAGCCCACCTCTGGTCACTGACAGGGGTGAAGAGAATGAAGCACCATGCACCAGTGCAGGGTGGGATGTGCTGCTCAGGCACACACAGGCCATGAGCTGAGCACTGTCAGTCCCTGGCAGCAACTTTGGCTTCATTTTGGAACAGCCAGTATGTTCTTCTGCACAGGCAGCAGCAGGCATCTCATTTGGGTTCATGGCAAAGCTGGCCCAGGAAAGCTCACAGACAGGAAGGATTCAGTTAGAGGCGGAGGAAAAGGTGACAAAGGAAACCTGGGCAGGCACTTGGTGGTCCTGTAGTGAACAGTGAAAATTAATTACATGCTTGTATCTCTGTGTGCATTTTAAGTATAGTTTGATGAAGTACTTAGAGATAATTTGATTCTGATACTAACATTAAATTTAAAAATTACATGCTTGAATTTTAGGTTTTACTAGAGTTTCTCATTCTCCATTTTACCGCATTGTATGTGCCTTAATGTTATTGCTGCACTACTATCCATTTTGCTCTTTACTTCAAATTGATGGGAAATTGCACAGTAGAAAGAAATTATATATACATACATAAGTATATGTATATATTTATTATTTTTCTAAAATAGAGGAATAAATGAAAATACAAATATTTTGAAAAGTGCAAAACAAATCAGTGTGTTTGGCCTTTATTTTTCTCCTAACAAAAGCATTTCATATTTAAGCAGTTCACATGTCAGTAAAAATAATCAACTAACTTAGCAGCACTCCAGTAAGGCATTGCTTCTACAAAAAAGGATACAGCAGCTATCCCGTACCTTACCTGAAGCTCCAAACACTCTCTGACTGACTGTCCTGGTAGGCAACAGAGATTGTAAATGTCCAAAGAAATCAGTGAAGCTTCAGCATATATTTAATGCTGAAGTGCTAACCCAAAGAAGGATGAAGTTAGGATTGAGTATAACAGCTCTGTGTCAGAAGATCATACTTCCCTGCTCTGGAGGGGGACTTGCTCCTGCTCTGTCTGTAATCATATTACGTGGCCATTTTAATGACCTGATTAAACTCTTACGATGAGTTCTGCTCCCATTACTAGCATCTGAAGGCTCTCTCCAGACAAAAATAATCTCTGGTAGTTAGAAATTTTGTCCTTCAATTTCATTTTTCTTTTTTTTTCCTTTTTTTTTTCTTTTTTCTTTTTTTTTCTTTTTTAAACATCAAACGTATGTCCCTTCTAAATCTACTAAGCAAAAAACACAGTCTATTTTAAATGCCTCTCCTGAAAGATGCTCCCAGTACTTCTGAGCATCCTAGTAATTTGTCTTTGTACCTATTCCAGTTTGAATCCAGCTCATTCATGCTGTGTTGGCTGCAGTAGCTATTTTCAGTGAAAGATTTTTGATCAATATGTCTCATTCTGCAACAAGTAAAATGCATTATAAATACTGCAATGAAAACCTCACTTCATTTATTACTTGGCTTAGAAACATAAAGCCAGATTATACCAACATTTGCACATACAACATTTTCCAAGGATATGAATAAATGGCTTAGTGCTTCTGCTAGAAAAATTACAAAAGAAAATCTAAATAAATTTTTTTTCAGTGCAGTATAATTTACATGGAGCACAGAAGTACGTAGTTAGAAAGTCAGAATTAAATATGAAGTATTATAATGTTGGTGGGAATTTCAGTATTTCTAAACTATAAATTTATTAATGCAATATATCTAGTAAAATGTTGTGTCTCTTGTTTTACATTTATATTTTCTGAGGCCACATTCAGTTTTACTGTTGTGTTGTGCAAATTTTGTAGATATGCTTTCAGAGACACAATGCCTATGAAAAGAGGGATTTAGCTGAGAAAAAAAGTGTACTCATCTTATCTATGTAAGCCTAGCAAAGCATTGCATAAGTCCTTTTAGTCCTGAAATAGTGTATGCAGATGCTTTTGGGGACTGGCCAGGAAAAAATTAATACATTAAGCACTGTGATCCTGAGCCCTGGGGCTGCTATGTTGGTGAATAATGCAGAGGATACAGCACATTTTGCATCTGACCTTAGTGATTTCTCTCTATTGCCTCTGTATTTAGATATCTTTCGTTTGCAAGTTTTTTGGGGTTTTTTTCTTCATTTTTCCTTTTTTTTTTTTTTTTTTTCATTTAATTAAACCTTAGAACAATTGGCATTTTCAAAATAAAAGCATTTCGAGCTGTGGTAGAACCTGAAATGCAATTCTTTTATTATTCACAATCTTAAATGTTTTTACTAATTCATATTCACTTCACAGTCACAGAGTAGCCATTGTAAATTGCCTGGATGGTTCTAATGGAGCCACTTTCCTTTCACTCCTTAATCTCACTCTCTCCTAAAATGGCAGTGACAGTGTAAGTCCATTTTCAGAGCATGTGCTTTTAAGGAACATATCATGGTTGATTTTTTGAAAAGTAGTCATCCAGTCACAGCAGGGGGGATTGAGTGCCTTTAATTCAGGAATTATATAATTAATTGAGAAGCCAGGACAGTCCTCCAGAGGAAAGTGAAGATAACCAGTGTTATGTATTTTACTCTTCTCAGCATAGGAATGATTGTGGTACTGTACCTAAAGCCAAGCAGAAGGTGACAGTGGGCACATTAAAGTGTCTGAATTTATGTGAGAGGTGGGGTTTCACAGCTGATACTTTTATCCAGTTGAGATTTGCACTATCTTTGGAGGAATCAATACACCCTTGAATGAAAAGAGTAGTTTGGGAAGTAGGGATGTGATTTTACTTTGACACACAACTTTGAAGTTGTTCTTTGTAGAAGAGTCATACCCATGAATTGGAAGACAGGCATGCTTGAGGAGCTTTGCAAAGTAAGGAAGAAAGGGACTTTTCCACTTATTTTGAGTAATTCTGAAAGAAGGGATGCTCTAATCATCATGAGACAGAATATGAGACAGCAAGACTAATTGTGGCTGTGGGATTTATTTTTTCTTCTTTTTTTCCTAAAAGCAGGATGCCAGCTCTGCTTTGTTAGTGGAAATGGACTGTGGATGGAAGACATCAGCTCTGTGCTGAGCCTGAGATAATGCACCCACCTTCCAGCAGACAGAATTAGTGTTTCTTTGCTTGTTGCAGCTCTGCAGCACCTGGCTTTTCAGCTGTATGTGAGTTCATCCCAGACTAAAGGCAGAGCACACCATCTAAACATGTTCTCTTCAGCCAGCTGCTGGGAGGATGAGTTGTGCCTTCTGGTCACTCTGAGAATAAGTTTCTGTCTATTCCTGGTTATTTCAGGTGCCTTCAGAAACCAGCTGGTGCAACCCAGTTTGCTCTTTGAGACCTTTGGCATTCAATAAAGCTCATTGTGTCCTTCCTTGCCTTTCATTTTCAAGTAATGACAAAACTAATGACAGATGAGCTTAAAATGTGATTTTTTCAGATGAAAAGCTCAAAGGCAAATGTACGGGTATAGCTGTCAAACATACTTACAGATTTATGAAGATCTGTGGCATCATATTCAGTGGAATGGGCTGCCCTTTGTAGTCAGGAAAGCATCTTCAAATAGAAAATAATTCTTAAAGTCTTTTAGGCTTTCTAAAATCATAATTTTGAAGTCAGGCTGTAACTCTTTTTCAATATTCTATTGCTATTTCTTAAATTTGTCTTTTGATGTCTAGCCTGCATCAACAGAGAGAACCCTCCTAGTACTTTCAGAACTTCTTACTCATTCTCCTTGGTTGGGTAATGCCCTTTCTGCATCTTGCAGAGAAAGAATTAAGCAGTATTTCTCCACTTTGTTAACAGAAAATGTGTGCAATACATCCTTTACCTGAACATAGCAGGAAATAACAAACAGGCAATTTTCTTGTTTGGAAACAGAAATTTTCCTTTAAAAATCCTAACTGCAAACAGGATCTTTTTCTTGGCTTTCTCCTGTAAAGACTTTCACATGGTCTCCTATGTCTCTTGCCTCTGTTTTTCTTTTGTTGGGAGGAAAAAGACCTCTAGGTGCAGCCAAATGGGTACTGGTCTACATTATGTTCCAGCCTGCAGGTAGAACCACCACACTGGATTGTTTCATTTTTCCATTCAGGAATCTTGTATGCCTGCTGGTTTTAACCTCTCGTTAGGCAATGTGGTAGTGATGTGTTTTTTCATGTAGCCCAAATGGGTGATGTCCAGCATGACCAGCAGATCTGACAGCCACTGGTGAAAGACAGAGGCACTGGCAGATGTGACCTGGCTCCAGCACAGACTGTGTTTTGTTGAACAACTCTCTTAGCTGTTCCACCAAGTTTGGTTGGCAGTACTACTGGTGGCACATCTACATCAGTTCTTGGGTCTCCACCTCACTCCCAAGGCCACCTCAGAGGCTGTGCCAGGCTGCTCCTGTGGTCACCAAGCAGCCTGCAAAAAAACAGACAATGGTCAGCAGAACAGCACTGCACAACTCTCTGGCTGTGCCTGATCAATGTCTCATGATTTTTAATTTGTCAGAAACTAGAGCTTATCAGGCAACAGTGAAGTAGCTGCAGCTATCTCCTCAAAACCCCAAAAAAGATGTGAGAAAATCTGGTGCTCTGCTCTATACCCACCATTATCCAGTATACAGAGCACAGTCACATCCCTTTCCTAGTCTACTAGGAGCAGAAAATGAGCAATGAAGATCTTAAAGGCCTTCAGTTTGCCTATACAAACCTAAATAAACAAGGTACCAAAAAAGAGAAACCTATTATTTTCTGCCTTTGTTACTGAATTTTATGTATTCTTTCCTTCTAGACCTCAAACTCCTTTTCCCCTGAAAATGAAAGCTGAAATTCTGTGAGCAGGGAACAGTAGGATTCTGTTTCCAAGTCACCTGTTTTCTTTATGAACACACTTGGGAAACACATAAAAAGATTCCCCTAAGATTATGTTTGCAGATATACCTTCTACCCATCTGGATAGAAGAAAATGAATGGAAATAAGAGAAATAAAATACAAAGCGGTCTACTGGCAAGAAAAAGAATCCCCATCTATTTAGATGAGCACTGTAATGAGCTATACTGGAGACACTGAAAGAGACTGATGTGCTTAAACCATTTGTCAATCATGCTGACCAAAAGTATTGCAAACTTAGGGGATGCAGATCTTCAAATGTGAAACCAGAATGGTTTGATCTTTAGTGCAGAAGACCAAATCTAAATTAAAACACCTGCATGCTGTGTTTAGATTCAAAAAGTGATAGAAACAGTGAGTGGCCCAAAAGATACAGCATGGGTTGATTACAAAGCTAGTCAGCAGTCACAAGCGTCATGTGCTAAATGTGATGATTTATTTCATCCTGGACTTTGTGCACTGACCTTGTGCTCTGGCCTGAAATTAAATGGTTCTCAAACTGTATTTTAAGTTTTTTTACAGTGTGTTTCTTAATAGTGCATTTCAAGGGGGGTGTTATAAAGCAAAGGAAAATCCTTTAGAGTTAAGATTAATGCATGGCACTTCCTAGCAATGCATCCTCCTAAGTCCTGTGCTCACAAATTAAAATAAAACTTAAAAGTTAAAGCAACCCATCACATCAACACATACACCAAAGGCTTCCTTCGGCTCTCGGGCAATTTCAGGGAGCCCTACCTGTTGATCTAGCGTTGGACTGGCTGGGTCCAGCAGGCAGCCTGTCCTCTTTTCCCTCCCACCCTGCTGGGACTGATTATAATGCAGCCTCATGTTCTTTTTTTTTTTTTTTCCCAAAAACATTATGAAATAGCATGCAAAATATTATGTAATAATAGCAATAATATTTGTTGGCTTTACATTAATTTCAGAAAATAGATATCATCACAGCTTCTTAGCCTCTTTAATGTTTCCTTACTGTTATTACCAATACAGCTTCAATAAGACAAGAAGAAAGCACACTGGGCCGACTCAGAGTTACAAATATTTCAATTACATGTGCTGATTTAGGGACAAGGACTCATAACTTCACAGGTAAAGCCACTGCATTTCTGCATTCCTATCAACACTTGCCTAATTTGAAAAAACAGCCTTTTCTGATTTCTGTGCAAAGGACATTTGGCAGATCTCAGTTTGTTAACCCCTCCTTTCTACTCACTGTCCAGAGACTCTACCATTCTATGTGATAGAAGATGCTAGCAGCACTTGGTCAAATATATTCACACTGTTGGAATGAAAGAAGAGCAATTCCTAAGCACAGCACTAAGCACGAGACCAACAGGTTTTGTTCTTTAATTCTGCCAGCTGTCTGAAGTTGGGTTTAGGTAGTCCAGGGTCATTGCTGCATTATATGCAGATTACATTTATTTGCCATTATATTCTCCTGGAAGTGGCGTTTAATTTCTCTTCCCACACAGCAGGATGCTACAGTTGCTGATCTGCATTTCCATAGACACGGAAGAACCAGATCTCCTGTCTCTGTGGCAGACATGATGATTCATCTCATTCGTCACCCTCCCTTGTGTCTGAGGAGACAATGGCAGAAAGACTGAAAACCCACACGCGAGTGGATCAGAGGCTTTGTGGGCAGTGGACTCTTGGGGACCCTGTGCCCAGGGAGAGATTCTCAGTTGCCTTCATGCCTCTCTCATGGGGTGCTGGCAGCAGAGCCAGCTGACCTGGCAGAGGCAGGCACTGGTGAATGCAGTCTGCTAAAACAGCAGCAGCAAGAATGGTTGACGGGAGGATTTCTTTGCCACTGAATGTTTCTAGCATAAAAACATCCTTTGACAGAACGGGATTCAGAGAGATACTGGGGAGAAAAAAAAAAAAAAAAAGCAGGCAAGCATCTTTCCTTCCTTGTTAGCCATTTTACATATGAGTCACTGGTGGGAGGAGGCGCTCTGTGCTTATGAGGAGGGATGTACCAAGGAAACACATGTGCAGTCTGGTGCTGGAGGAGGCATTGCAGCCCCTGGGACACAAGGAACACGGAGGGGGCAGCAGAAGACTGGTGGCAAGTGAGCCAAGGGGTAGTAATCCCCATCATGGCCAGAGGTCAAGGAGCACTGGAAATTTGTCATGCTCTGCTTACCAGAGAGAAATCTCAAGTGTTTTCTTCAGGCTCCTCTGTGCATCTTAGGGGAGTGCAGTAATAAAACATGATGACCACAGTGCCATTGTTGAGACTGCAGAGGAGCAGAACCTGTCTTTTCATGACAGAGTTACTGATTGTGAAAGGATATATATATGTAAATGACATATATATATATAAATGACATATATATATATATATTAAAATGACAGCTGAGGGAGGGTTAATTAACCAGCTGCTGTGGTGGAGCAGCATTCCCACAGGTCCCTGGATTCCGAGCACCTTGTGCCTTTTCTGCTGGGGAACTCCATCACTATCAAACCCCTCAGTAACTTACATAAAATGAAAACAGAACAAATGGAGTTTCTCATAATTAGGTATATCATCTCTCTTAAATCATACCAGAATCTGTTGGCCAGTTTTGCTTTTGCAATCACTCTTTCTGAGTGAAATAAGAATTACACTGTGCCACAAAAAAATAGGTATGAAGGTGGTAATAGTAGAATCTCAGCCCACACTTGCCTGATTGCTTGGGTTTTCACCTCTTTCTTTGTTCTTCATGTCACCAACAGTGCATCATGTAGGTCAGTTATAAAATACTGCAATTTTGATTCAGTATGCCCAGTGAAAACAGGTAATGCTTAAATATGTGTTTGGAAGAGCAAATTCAAGGTTTCAGATTCATGCTGAATATATTACCTTTTCCTGAGCAGTTAAAATGATGCCTGTAATCCTTCAGTCAGTTTCCAAAGCACTGCCATCAGTCGTTAAATTTTGTTTAGCATGGTTCTATTACTTTTCATTTTTTTCTCCTTCATCCTGATAATTTTTTCAAAAGAATACAGCTACATAATTTTCCCTCCAATTTTCATAGTTACCAATTTATTTTGATTTATTCTTTATTGATATTATTTGGACAGATCCAAAAAGATACTTTGATCCATAAACTAATTTATTCACCTAAACTCCCAAATCGTCTTGAACGTCAGCCTCAGCTTCAGGTAACTCACTGTTTGTTTCCATTGAGAGCTCCAGTGATTAGCTTAGGCTTAAATATCTAACTTCTGGATGCCTAAATCAAGGCAAATGAACCCCACTCATGGAATACAAATAATTGTTCATTTGTCCTATGACTACCTTTTCAAACTAGAACCTTTGTCTCAGATCCAGCACGTCAGCAAAGACCTGGGGATGAACACAGGCTTGGGAAGGAGATTATGATGTCTTTGAAGAACCTGAGTAATTTGGTCTTTGCACACTTTAAATCAAACCCCCATATTAAGATGGAAAACCTAGAACAATGAGCTAAATCTGTTAGGAGCTGAAGCCTTGCTGAGTTTCTGTGGTGCAGGTAGTCTTTATTTAGGAAATATTTTTTTATTTTTTCCCTTTTTCCAATTTAGGAGGAAGGGAAGAAAGAACAAGAAAGGTATTTTTTTCATCATTTAATATCAGTTGTAGCATTTGAGGATGTTCATACAATGATAAAAATATCCCCATCTTTTGTCTCGAATCTGTGGAGATAGTCTGCCATAAACAGGGTTATTGTTCAATTTTATTTTACGTTCATTTGTACTGGTATTGAAAATGAGCAACAAGGGAGACCACAGGTGCTAAAGCCATGAAGAACTGGAAAACAAATAAAATGCTTCATTTTCAGCCAGAGGCAGGTTACAGTATTTTCTGGGAAAAGGCTTTTAATAGAAGGAAATTTTGTGGTAAACTCATGGTGACATTGGGCAGAATTGACTATATTTCATTGATTTAATCTGCATATTTTTTGATTATCCGAGATGTGGCTATCATGTAATGAAGATTCTGCAACAGTCAAAGCCTGTGCACAAGGTTATTTCTTCCTGCATAAATCTGAGCACATAAAGGGGGTTGGAGGAATGCTTTAAATTGCCAGGGATGATCTGGATGATAAAACTTAAGTGCAAAATTAATATTAATTTTTAGTGCTGTAAAATTAGCTGACTCTGAAGACTGCAAGTACTTAACCTTTTTGGGAGTACAAATATCTGTTTTAAGCTGAATTCTAAAATTATTTTACTCTTTGAATTTTATGTATGTTTGGGGTTTTCTTAGTCCATTCTGGTTTGAATGCTGTGCAAGTGCTCATGGGAGATGGGGAGTTCTGGGTAGAGGATCTGGAGCAGTGTGCTGGGAGCTTTTAGAGGGAATTCCCTGGCTGCACTTAGCCACTGACATCTTGACATGTCCAGTTTAGTACCAGTGACATCTTCAGCCTGGGTTGAGCTCCTCTGAAGTGAGTGCATACCTGGTGTTTTCTTTGGGGCTCTAGGAAGAACTGTGAAATTCTCTACTCTGGAATTCCTGGAAGAAAACCCTTGCCATCCTTCAGGCTACTTTCTTTGTGATTGTAGGATTTGCATGTACCTTGCGAAGGAGTCAGTCTGCCTTCCAGTGGGGATGTGTCTGTTCTCAGGTAAAAAATGTATTCTAAAAATTTGCAGTGAGGAACACTGAAGTTTCCACTGAGTCAGAGACTAAGTTACCCCAGCCAAAAGCTACCATCATCACCCCAGCCAAGTTGTCTCAAGATAAACAAACAGAACTCATTTTGACTTCCTTTATTTTTCCGTTATAAGTGATAGGTTTTTAAAGTCCTCTCTCATGATACAAAGTTCTGGTCAGATCCAGACTGCGCTGCCAAGGAGCTGCTGTTACCTGAATTGTACATGGTCTAAGTACTCTGCACATTCCATGAAAATGAGTCTTCAGTAATTTTCTATTAGAATTGCTATAATCACTAGTCATTAAAAAATCATGCATTTTACTCAGATTTATTTACAGCGTATAATGGACTAATATCCTTACAGATTTCCATTATGAGAAGATTAGAAAATGTGTTCTTCATCTTTGCAGAGCAAAGCCCCATCATAGCTGAGAATCTATTTGCAAGCTTTTTTATTTGCAGTTAGTAAATCTATCAGAGATAAAATCATGATAGTTCCCCAGCACAAGGAAGGACATGGAGCTGTTGGATCAAGTCCAGAGGAGGGCCACTGAGCTGTTTAGAGGGATGAAGCACCTCTCCCATGAAGAAGAGCTGAGAGAATTGGGATTGTTCAGCCTGGAAAAAAAGTATAGGGTTGATGTAATTGTGGCCTTCCAGTACCTGAAGGGAGCCTACAAGAAAGATCAAGAGGGACTTTTTAAAAGAGTATGGAGTGACAGGGTAAGGGGGAATGTATTTAAACTGTTAGTAGGCTTAGATTAGATATTAAGAAAAAATTCTTTACTGTGAGGGTGGTGTGGCACTGGATCAGGTTGCCCCAAGAAGTTGTGTATGCCCCATCAAAATGTTCAAAGCCAGTTTGGATGGAGCTCTGAGCAACCTGGTCTAATGGAAAGAACCCCTACCCATGGCAGGGGGGTTGGAAGTAGATGATCTTTAAGTTCCTTTCCAACCCAAACCATTCCATGATTTATTCTATGGTTCTATGCTATATGTAATATTGTTACAAAATATTCATCTGTCAACTATTTCTGATACCTTTGTGAGAAGTCATCCAAGAATTTGCAATCTCATTAATATTTATTTGTTTAAATGAATATAGTGTGAATAATTAGATTTTTTAGATAGTAGAGGAACGAGTAATTTTCCCATTGAAAAGTGTGTTTGGGTTCTTTATCATTATGCAGAACTTAATTCTACAAGAAAAGAAAAAAGTGAAACTTGCAAAATCATGTGTGACTGTGACTGTCACATGGGAGAAGGAGTGTGTAATTTGCAAGACAGTAAAATTCTGCTCAGAAAAAGGATATGTTTGTGAAGAAGAGTGGCACATTGGTTGATTTTTCAGTTTTTTGATTTATCTTAAATTCAAAATAATTTTTCAGAAGATAGTGTATTTTTTAAGTCAGCTCAGGTATTGAAACATTTTCATCTGTATAAATGGCATTAGAGATACAGTGTTTGACAATTATTTATGAACTTCCTTTCCCTCTTCCACTCCCCAGAGTTCAGTTTGTCTCTGCCATTGTGGCTTCCCTCCACTGATGTGGTTTCCATATCCCTGCATGAGAATCAAGGGGATGCAAGAAAATAGTGGTCTCTTCTAAATTTGTGGTAGGATACTCAAATCCATTTACTGCTTTTGTTTGCTATGTTGTGGTTAATCAAGGGGCAGCCTTAAGGAAAACGTTATTGACAATCAGCCAGGAAAATGAACTTTATAATACAGTTTATCAGACAGGTCTTTAAGCTGCTGGAAGCCAAACCATCCCCATTACCCTGCCTGAGCCAATATGGCAATCAGGGAGAAGTCACTTACCTTATATCCACTGTACTTAGGAAAATACATTTCCTGTATCACAGATTCCATTGCATTCAGGGTGCAAAACATTAATGTGGAATCCTACACAGTGGTGGAGGCTTGTTAGAAAAAGCAATGAGGAGTTAAATGGGATCATCAGTTTGAGCTTTTAAACCTTGCGCTTGCAGGAGCTTCCCAGTTGGATTTGAAAGGGTTCATCAGAGATGTAACAACATTATCCTTCAAAAAGTCTTGATGCATGGAAGGAGTGGAGGAGGCTGCCACTGCAGGAGGTGAGGAGGTGAAGGCAGCCAGCAGTGCTCCACACATCTTGCAGCAGGCATGATTCCTGACTTTGCAGCTGAAAGTGGCTGTAAATCGCTCTCCTCTGCACTCTTTCAGCTCTGATTATAATGAGCAATCTGAGTGGCTGAAGTGTTGCCTTTCTTTCTAGATGAAGCACCTGTAATACTGTTTTGAACTTACTTGAATGCTAATTAGTAATAGGATCTTTAATTTTAGAAGTGGATTCCATACTTGACACATAACCATCTTAAGCATACACATCTATGTAACAGGTGATAAAAGATACATCAGCAAGCAAATGCAACTGTCATAGAACAAAAACATAATCTAGATGTTGGGGTTTTTTCTCTATGTGTGCAACACATCATGCCCCACGTTCATGGGTTTGCAGTTCTAAATGAGGCAGGAAAACTTAAGAATGCACTCAGTCTGCAACTCCTGAAAGTTACAGGTTGAATAGTTTGGGTAAGAGCATAAGAACTAGAGAAAACTGAAAAACTTTCCAAGAATTAATTGTATAAGGACATCCTGAATTGCAGGAACATCAAGATTGCCAAGACTTTGGTATTTAGCATCCCCTATGAAAATATTTCCATTTTTGTAATAATTCTTCTGTTTTGTTTCAAAACATTTTTAAATTGGGGCACCAAAATGGTCTAGTAGAGCTTTTGCAGTTTCATTTATCTTCCTTTCTTAAGAACTGCCTAACAGAAAATACTCTAGTAATTGATATTGAACACTGAGCAAATTCTTTCTTTATATCTGAATGTCATGCCTTCAAGATCTTTCTCCTGAAATAACATTATCTAGAGTCTATGCACACAGAAATAGGTGGTCTTTATCACTGGAGAATTTTTATTACTGTTCAACTCATTTTCTGGATCACTTATGAATAGTTTAACAGAACACGTTCCCAAATTGTTCTTGTGGGATTCATCTAGCAACTTCTCTAAAATGAACACCTATTTCCTAACTTCCATAATGCATAACTTGATGAGCTCTCCAACTGCTACCTCATTAAGGAAAAGGGCAGCAGCACCACTTTTGTATTCAACAGGAATGTACTGGGGAACATCTGTCTTTCTTAGTCCCTTGTTCCTTTATGAATCTCAGAGAAGCTTAGGCCTGAAAGAATTATCAGATCCCCTTCACCATCATGTGGTGCTGCTTCCCAGACACTTCAGTCTGAGGAGTATTACTGTGGACAATTCTGGCACCTGTAGATTTCAGGGATGGGAAGCCACTGAACAGGAAATTACATGGCCACAATTTGGTGTTTAGGATTGAAATCATGCTTAGATTCTGGGTGTTTGAGTTTTTTTGCAGCTATAAGCTAAGTGAGTAGGTTACAAAGATTGGGAAGGTCTTGGAGGTCTCTTTATCTAGATACCTACAGTAGCAATTAGGCTTTGAAATAATAACTTCATGGATCAATGGATATGTTCTCTAGGCCTGTATAGAAGTCTTTATCAAGTGAATGGTTGAGCTAGTATTTACTTTCAAGTTTGTACTTGGAGTCTTCATCATGAAATTGGGTTTAAATATAAATAAATTATTTGCCAAAGACAATTCAGGCTTCTTTACAGTCAAAGCTAAATGTACCCATTAGACCTCTTCTGATGGATTGTTTCAAAATACAAGTCTTTTGTTCTTTTTAAGCATAAAAGAGCTTAGACATTGATTTTTCCCTCCAGAATTTTCTCCATGGTAGAAATATTCTTTCTGCTATTTCCTTCAGGTGACCAAAACCAGTCTTTAAAGCATTTGAATACAACTGGAATTTACTTTTATTTCAGTTCAATAGTGTGTAGCAAAATAATTCATTCAGAGCCTGGAGAACTGCAAAACATTTCTTTTACTACAAGTCCCTATTGTTAAAAACAGAATATCTCTTGAGAATCTTGTGATACAAGCAATATTTATTCTTTGGAGAAAAAAAAATGTTCTTATAGGATAATATAGTCATAATGAAACTAATGACAGAGAAGGAACGAAAAGATGATACAGATATTTAGTTTAAATTTTTCTGTTTGTACATTTTAAATAACCAATACTGGTTTTTATTAAGCAAAGCTTTTGCAAACTCTATATACTGAAAAGATATAAATATGAACAGATATAAAATGAATGTTTCCTGATTAATAAGAATTGTTGATAAGTAAATTATTGCCTGTTTATGGAATTCTTAGTATAAATACAGTTAACCTTTTCAAGGTGACTGATAATTTGTCATCAGCTAGCTTATTGAATTACCTAAAACATTAGTAGAGTTTTCTAGTGTGTATAACATTTGTATCACTTCAAGGTGACTGTTCATGCTCTCTGTCTCTAAAAAAAAAGGGATTAAAATTTATTAAATTGTTGGCTCCAAACATTAGGAAATAGAGCTAGATTGATGTAAGAGAACCAGTAAAATTATTTCTGGAAAGTAAAATGACAGCAGAGAAAAAGAAGGTATATTTTCCTCCAGCAGTGTAAATGAAGTTATATCTGCTTTCCTCAAATGATGTTTCTTTTCTGCCAAAGGCTTGTTGCTTATTTTTTGACACAGTAAGCTCTTAAAGCTCTTACAATGTCATCAGCCTTTATTATATCTCTCTACTCTTCATTTTTTCAAATCACTAAATAACCGTATTTATCCTTTTGAATGTGGTGATTTGGCACTGGCTGTCAGCAGCCTGGGAGTGGTTGAGCAAAGCCCTTTATCACAGTGAGAAGCTCTTCCTAAAGGGGTGGTGAAGTTTGGGAACACAGTCTGTGCTCATTAGTTTTGATCCTTTTGCGCAGAGACTCATCCTCAGCAGTAGCTGTGGCCATCACAGTTTACACTGTGGCCATCACAGTTTACACTGTGGCAGAGCCCAAGGAATTGTCATACCCTGAGACAGGCACGTGTATAACCTAGCATTGGGGGAACTAAAAATTGCATTGAAAGCAGAAGGCCTCATCCAGCTACATATGTAGATTTAAAATTACAAATGTGTTGCTAAAAAAAATCTCTATATCCCAGAAGTGCTTTTCAGAACTCTGATGGTTATCAGAGGCGATATGTCCTTATGTTGTCTTTCCACTGATATGGGTGGCCCTGTGTCCCAGTAAATGTGGTGTTGCCATCACCTGTTGCAGTTTGCAGGCTTTGTGCTAAAACCATAGCACAGGACTGGGACCTGCCAGCCTTTCTCTGGACTGTGCAGGGTCTGCCCCTGCTCCCTTTGAGCTTGCTGACTTCTAGCAGCCCTTGTCTAATGGCTGAGTGATTTTTCCCTTCACTGCTTTACTTTTTGTCTAGGTTTGTACTATATCTGTAATTAATGGTAACAATAGTAAATCATTATTCTGTGTGGCGGGGGCTTCTATGGCCCTAGAATAAAAGTGCTGCACAGGGGAGTACAGGGTTAGGGTGGAAGTGAAGGCATTGAGAGCAAAGACATGGGATGATAAGGAAGGCTCCAGGACTGTAAGCTGGGTCCAGGCATCAAGGCGAGCTGCAGGTCATTAAAGGGACACAATATTGTCATCTGGGTAAAATCACTTCATGAGTAACAAAGGGAGCAAAGAAAACAGACATAGCAGGTGTAAAACTTTCCATATCTAGTGAATTTGGATGGGAAATGGAGTTGCTAAACAATGGAGGAAGAACAATGTGTATAGCACGTTTACCATCCTAAAAATAACCCACTCTGCTTCTTGGAGAGAGGAGGAAGAAATTATTGCTGTTGGTTTTATGTATCTGTAGTGGGTTGACTTCATTTGGATGCCAGGCACCTACAAAAGCCTCTCCACAATTGCAGAGGGGAGAGAAAATATAACAAAGGATTCATGGGTTGAGGTAAGCACAGAGAGAGATCTCACCAATACTGTGAAGGGCAAAACAAGCTAGAATTAGAGATATTAATTGTTACTAGCAAAATCAGAGCAGGATAATAAGAAGCAAAATAAGACCTCAAAACTACCTTTCTCCTCACATTCTCCCTCCTTCCCAGCTCTACCTCCTCTGCCCTAGTGAGACAGGGAGTGGGGGTTAGAGTCCACTCAGTTCACCACAGGTTGTTTCTGCTGCTGGTCAGGAAGAGGAGTCCTTCCCCTGATCCAGCAAGGGGTACCTCCCACAGGAGACAGTCCTCCATGAATTTTTTCAGCATCTGTCAATCCCACAGGCAACAGTTCTATGCATAATGCTGCAATGTGGGTCACTGTTCTGAGGGAGGCAGTCTTTCAAGGACAGGCTGCTCCACCATGGGTACCCCACAGAGAAACAAGTCATGCCAGGGTACCTGCTCCAGAGTGGGCTGCTCTTTCCACAGGTCCCTGCCAGGAGGCTGCTCAGCACAGGCCTCCCATTGGGTCACAGCCTCCTCTCAGGCATCCTCCTGCTCCAGCGTAGGGCTTCTCCAAGGGCTCCAGGTGCATCTCTGCGTCCCCATGGCCCTCCATGGGCTGCAGGGCCACAGCTGCCTCACCATGGGCTACACCATGAGCTGCAGGAGAATCTCAGCTCTGGCACCTGGAGCATCTCCTGCCCCTTCTGCACTGACCTTGGAGTCTGCAGAGCTGTTCCTCCCACATGTTCTCACCCTGCTCTTCTCTGGCCACAATTACATCTGAGACATAACTTTTTCTTTCTTCTCCCTAAATATGTTATCACAGGGGTGTTAGCACCATTTCTGATTGGCCCAACCTCAGCCAACATGTCCATCTTGGAGCCATCTGGGATTGGCTCTGCCAGATACTGAGGAAGCTTCTGGTGGCTTCTCACAGAAGCCAGCCTTGTACCCCCCACTGCTACCAAAACCTGGCCATGCAAACCCAATGCAATATCTTGCATCAAAGAACTCAGGGTACTGTAACTCACACCAGTGTTGTTCTCTCCATTAACCTTAGGATGCTGAGGGCAGTGGAAGAGTGAGCGTAAAACCAGGGAAAGAGTCAGACTCTAGAAAGTTAGTCTATGTGTCATTTTTGCCTGCATGGAATTTGAGCTGCAATCAGTATGGAACTAAACTTCAAATAAATCTTGATTAAAGGAAAAGAAAAGAAAAAAAACTTCTTTTAGGATATGTTTTTGCCCATAGTAAAAGTGTAACATCTTGTTTGGAGGTCAAGCAAACTATATTGTAACTTGGTTGCAACAAATTGCTAATTAGCCTCTCATAAATAAAAGCATGACATTTTCTACTCTCATTCATTAAGGCAAAGTCTTCTTCCAGAATTTGAAGGCATCCAGATTACAGTGATGCCTAGTTGTGATCATAAGTTTTAACATGAACATAATCTTATGAAGTGTCTTTAGGTATGGTAATTGGGCATTTCTTGAGGATCTTTGATTTCCTACATAAGCTTTGCAAACTTGCAAAATTCAATGATTGAATTCAATGGACATCTTTGGCATGGTTAATTCCAGGAGCAATTGTCTAATGTCCAGGTGGTTCTTAGCTATGCTGTTTTAGCTTCTGCTTAGATTTGTACAAGTGTAGAAAAATTTCTGGCAGGGAATCTAAGCATAGATCACTAGTTGTTGGTCACAGTGGTCACCATCTGTTGCCTCAGTTTTGGCACATACCACTTTACTGTGTTAATCTTTTTCCTAAACTTTTTATTTTCTCCAAAGAATTTCTATTTTTTCTTCATCTAACCTTCATGTCAGAAGTTAGGGTCTTTTCAATAGTGGTTGTTTTATCATCACATTCTTCTGCTGATTAGTCTTTTTTTTCCTTTTCACCTCTAAACAAAAAGATGATCTAGGTATCGTTTAGTACCTCCTAGCCATTAAGATTTTATTTCATTTCATTATGGAGAGCATCAGGAAATAAAGCACAGAAGGACCTGTTTGCCCAAGACAGTACTGAATGTACACAATTCTCTGCTCCATTTCACCAAAGTAAAAATGAAAATTCTAGTGATGAATTGAGTATAGAAAAATAATTGTTGTCACCTGTATCTCCAGTAATTTCCTCTGTTGTAGGCAATGTTCTTTCTAATGCCTGCATTTCGTAATGGAGTCTCTGTGGCTGACTGCAGGTGTTGTACACCCACTCTCTTTGCACTACTATGTGAGCTCTCTCCACATACTCACCACCTCCATCTTCTTTATTCTTCTTCCTGCAGTGAGAATAACTAGTTTAAAAACAAGAATCAAGGAACGGCTAAGGTCTTTTAGCTTTGTTCTGTACTCTGCTGAATCTCTTCCCAATACCTCATTCATTATGAGATGGTTTCTCTTTTTGTTTTGTTTTGTTTTTTGTTGTTTTTTTGTTTCTCCACTGATGGGACCTTCAACCTGAAAGTTTTTTAACTCCAAAGCCAGTACCACCAAGAAATTAGTTCACTGTTACTTTTACTACAGTCAGTGTGGCAGACAACATTTTGATTTTTTTCATTTATGTCCAGATTAAAAATTAATAGGTTTGCATTTGTCAAACTGCATGCTCTATAATTTTCTTCTGTAGCATTGCACATTGATCTTATGAATAATGCCTGTATAGCATCAGCCCTGTGATTATCATCTTTGTCTAGTCTCTTCACTATGGTTTTCTTTGTAAATTCTTGCAAGACATGAAATCCATTGCAATTCCCATATTGTTCCTCAAGCACCCATTGTTTCTTTTCATAGCTGTATTTGTTTCACTATAGGATGTTCTTTGTATTATATTGATGAAATTTATCCTTGAGATCTACACAATTCGTACTGCAACTTTCTTTTCTATTATTCTTTGATATCCTGTTATTTCAATGTTTTGAGGACACTTTTGATTCACCAATGTGGACTGTGTAACTTTGTTTTCTGTGCAAACTCCATTTCTTTCAACTTTATTCTGGTATTTTTATTCAAACATTTTGGCCAGGCTTCCAGAAGGAAAGCCCTTCTCTGTCAACACACATCCTTTTAAAATGTTAAGATTCCTTTCACATCTGGAGATAATTCATCATTTTTCTTTGCCTTTATGTTCCTATCACTCACGTACTTCACTTTTGCAGAGGTTGGTACTCCTAACATTTCTGCTGTAGAGTTTTATGAGTCATTTTCTCTGCTTTAGTCAACTGGAAATTATAAAACAGTAGATGTTTTGAAATACCTGTTATGAGGGAGTGGATTATAGAGCCATGCATCATGTTGAAGGTTGATGGACTTCAGCCTGTGTGACAGACACTCTAAGGATGAGAGGAAGAAGAGAGAATGAAGGGAATGAAGGAAGCCTGAAGCACATTGTATAAGGAGAGCTGGGTTGTGTCACTATTGAGAAATCAAGGGAATTGACATGCAGAATGGAGTGAAAGAGGATCAGGATTAGGGGCAGTTGTCTCTGGAGGGTGATACATGTTTTCTCTACTATGCTCAACCCACTCGTAAGTAAAACATTGTCACCATGAACTAAGTAAGAATCATACCTCAAAGTCAGTACTAAGAGTGATTGTGATCACTAATCCAGAAGCCCAAGGAATCTATTCCTTTCCTGTTATAAAGCAGAACTGATCAGGTCCCAGGTTTGTTGTTTTTCTACCCTAAGATCCAGTACCTGAGACTTAATTGCATTTTGATGTAATTAATCCTTCAGACCTTCAATGCACATCACTTTCCACTGTGATTAATTTCATGTCTACATGAGTAAGCTTAAGCAGTTGTCATTTCTTTGCTTGGGCTGTGAGGGAACAACTGGGCTGCTGGGTGGACACTGGCTAAGGCTGTACAAGCTGAACAGGGTCTAGAAAACTATTGGATATGATGTAGGGAATTGTAGAACGTAAAAAGCTATGAGTATCTGCCAAAAGTTACAGACAGCTCCATGGGGAATACCTGAACCTCAAAGGCAATTAAGGTAGAGTTATATGAGAAACAGCCAAAGTCCACAAGTAATTGCACAGGTGCATTAGAGGCCACTAGGGCCTTGCAAGACCATTAGCACCCAGATAGCCTTGTCAAGAACATCCTAATAAATAGATAAATGATGATCTCACTTATTCTGCCTTAATGTACCAAGTGCTGGAAAGTCTCATAAGCCATTTGAGTCCTTACCAGTCCTACATGGGGTGTTATTCATTAGTGGTTTTGTTTCACTCAGAAGCACAGTTTAGAGGAGGGCCTCCTGATCATTCTCAATTCCCATTATTTAAAATTAGTAGAGCTCACAGGGTTTTAACTGGACTCCTCTCCTATGAAACTAAATCAAGGCTGGGCTCCAGAAAGTCTCTCTGGCTTCTCATGGCAACTCAGTTATTGCAACCAGAGTACAACTAGCAGGAGGCAAAACCTACTGCTGTGCTACACAAGGGGCAGTACTGTCATCCTAAATACAAGCAGTGTGGATACCAGGCCCACAGCACTGACCATTTTGCTGTGCAGTTGGAATGTGCTGCTTGCTAATGAAGATTTGCAAAGGTGTTATCCATCTTCATGTGCTCCTGGGAGGGCCTGTTCATCTGCACTGCTCTTGGAAAGCTGTATCAGCTGCCAGCAGGTATCACCTGCCATGCCAACAAGTGTCTCCCCAACAGTGTGAGTCATGTCTGTTATTTTCCTGTTAGATGCCCGATACCTGACACATGATTAAATGTAAGGCTACATTCAGTCCCCAAATACTCAGTCATATTCACTGGCTTTTGAAAGGAGAGCTTGGTGCAGTGCTCACATGGTCTGTGAGTTCTTACTCATCCATAGTTTTCCTTAATTAAGCTTCTTTGTCTCTGTACATACACTCACAATAAAAGGAGCATTATTGTGACATTTTATCCAACAATGGGAAGAGATGCTGTGTGAAAATTCAGTTTTTAACCCCATGTGTTCCACAAGAAGAAATTTCATTAGGTATCCTTACAAAGAAATGTGTAGTACCTCCCAACCTCAGCCTGTGGTTTCCAACAGCTTTAGAAATAAGTGCCAAGTAGTGACAGAAAGCATGTGCTGAACCAAAGAGGCAGATTGTAAAGTTATGTGTTGTAAGAAATCCTGAGTTTGTTCAGGAACTAAAAGAGAAACATAATTACCATTGTTACCACGGAAGCAGCATATTCCGGGTATGCATCATAAAACCATGTTACTGATGTCTTAGCTGTACAAATTCCTCATCAAAATAATGAGCCAAACATTATTCTTTTGCATTTTCTACATCTGAAAAAAATGGTCCAGTTTCTAAATTCTAAGTTTATTGATTGTCTTTTCCTTAAAGATAACTTTTTAGACTTTCTGGCATTTGTTGTTATTCCCCTCAGAATCTTAAAAAAGCAACAGGAAAGAAACTTCCACCAATGACTAGGATGTATCATTATAACTATTAAAATTTGATTCTATTGAAAACTCCATACCTAATTTTTCCAGGAGCATTAATCAAATATGAAGCACATTGTGTGATTTTTTTTCCAGAAAACTGAAAAGTACTGTAGCATCTCATGATGGACTTTCGTATTATGCTATGGTTCTTATGGACATTTCAATGAGATTTTAGTGATAAGGTAAAATACCAAAGATAATTTAACTGTAAAAATAAAAATACGGAGCCAATTATGTCTTATCTTGATTTTTTAGTTTCAGTTGCAAACAAATATGTCAATTTTTCAAATTTAAAAATAAAATAGTAGTTCACATTTATTGAGTTATGATTTTATCATAATCTGCAAAGTGTTGACTTAGCATGGAGCCAGATCTTGGGCTCTGGAATACAGGATGCAGCCGGTATTCTCTGAAAAATCAAAAAGTCCTTGAGGCTGGATCTTACACAGATAAAAAGAATTGAATACTTATTGTTAGGAGCATAGCATCTTGCAAATGTTTTTGGTAGCAAGCAGTGGTGTAAATTAGTCAAGGCTAAAATAAGTGATGTTAACACAGAATTAAATAAGCTAAATCAGTAAGAATTGTAATCTGTTGTTACAGTTTTTATATCTTAGCTAAATGTTCAGAAACTATTCTTTTAGTATATACTAAAAAGCTATAACCTCTTCACCATTTTCAAGCAAATTAGTTTACTTCTTTTTCTGTATATATATTTTTTCTTCTAAATTACATTTCTCAAGATATTTCTTAAGCCTGAGAGTTCAACTCATAATTTCTTTAGCATTACTTATGGCTATCTTGTGTAGTAATGACATAGATTTTTCATTATGTTGTCATAGCCAGTGGCATTAACATGATCACTATTCTATGTCTTTGATTTTTATGGAGCAGTAACTACTATGAATGTATTTTGCAATTTACATTTACTCATAGCTTTGTGTAAGAAAGTGGATTGACATTTCAGAACATTACTATAACATGAAGTAGGATTTTTAGGCTTATTGTATAGTTAGAAAATTGGGACCCAAAGATGGTTGAGCTATATCCAGGTGAGGTGATTCACCATCTGAGCTGGTGTACACTGCATTGCATAGGTACCCTGAATTGGGACTGGGGCTGAAACTCAGACACCACTGAGTACTGGCAGCAACTCAGGGGCCCTCAGCATACAAAAAACATGGATCTGCCAGAACAAGTCCAGAGAAGGGCCATGAAAATGATCAGTGCTGGAGTCCTACAATGAAGAGAATTTGGGTTGCTCAGCCTGGAAAAGAGAAGGCTCAGGGTAAATTTATGGCACTTTTCAAGTACAGAAAGAGGGTAAGAAAGCCAGAGAGGGACCTTGTAGAAAGGCACATAGTGAGGGGACAAGGGGGCTTTAAACTGAATGAGAATAGATTTTAGGTTAAACATTAGGAAAAGGTTCTTCACTATGAGTGTGGTAGGACACTGGGGCAGTTTGACCAGAGAAGTTGTGGATGCTCCATCCCTGGGAGTGTTTAATGCCAGGTTGGATGGGGCCCCGAGCAACCTGATTTAGTGAAGGTGTCTCTAGGATTCTGTCTCTCAAATAAAAGTCCTAGGGCATATTTTTCTTTGGTGATACTAAAATGTACAGGCTGCCAATATTTGTTGAAGAACCTAAAGAGTTTACTAAACAATGGTGTTCAGAAATGGTTAAATGCATCTTTATTTTATGTTTGTTTCTTAGTTTTTTCCTGTTAAGATTCAGACAGATGAATGCAGCTTTTCCATTATGGATTTAATTTGTCAGTACTTTCTTCTGGATTATTTAGCATATTTCACTGGTTTAGATGATAATTAAAATCTGGTTTAGATGATAATTATGCTCGTTTTATCATTCAAACACTCAAAATTGATTTTTAAACCTTTAAGTGTCTTGAACTAGACTTTTATTTCTTGAAGGACTTAAAGGTCTGCTTGTAGTATGTCCTTCTGTCATGTTATCTGTGAATGCTAAATCACTGCAAAATTAGTAGATTTCCAGTTCTAAAAACCAAATCCCCCCTTTCTTCATAGGAGGAAGAGCTAAGGAAAAGTGGAGAAGCCAAATACGCGCACTTGAGTGATGAGCTCCACGTATTAATTGAAGTGTTTGCTCCACCTGGGGAGGCGTATTCTCGTATGAGTCATGCTTTGGAAGAAATAAAAAAATTCCTGGTTCCTGTAAGTCACTTGTAACATTCTCCTGTGACAGGTTATAGTTTTGTTGCCTTGAGTTTGTTCCTTCTTTAGACTAAGGAAAAAAGCCCCTTCACCCTGTTCTGTTGTACTTTCAGCTTTCATTTTTTTTTCCCAGGGAGATGCCAAACAGGCCATTAAGTGTCGCAGTTGATACCTTGATATATTTTCTAGGTATTTTATTATTTCTATTTGTCAATGTTTTTTGCTTTCATTTCGTCTTTTCTGGAGGAACTGGTAGATTACTTTTGTTTTCTGATTATAGTCATTAGTCATTTGTATGAGAGTACACTTTCAAGATTTTTTGAGTATTTAAGTCTGTAAAAACATTGTAATGCATGTAACAATTTACCTAACTGTCTTGCTAATGAAATTAATGAATTTCTTGTGGAGCAAACAGCATGAGCAATACATTCCTAAGATATTTCTGTTCACCTTATGACTCAGACCACAGTTTAGCAATCTTCCATTAGCTAGGACAGTGCAGAAACATACTCTACTTGTGAACTTTTTCAATTTGATTTATACTAAATATTTCAGAATATTTCTCTTTCTGAAATATTTACCTTCATGTCTATTGATTTTCCTCGGATTCTCTGAAAATTATTTTTTCCTCATTTATAAATTCATTCCATGCTATTTTTATAAATAAATTTGTCTTAGAATTGAAGCATATGCGTACTAATTATTAAATGAAGTAGTACTGGAATTACATGAGTTGTTTTCTGAGGTCTGTCCTGAGAGTTCTTAGTGCTCTAAAAATGTTCGGTACTTCTATCCCTTAAGAAGAATATGATGAGGGCTTGTTTCTGTTTTTGATTGAAAAAATGAAATGTCTGTTCAGGTCTTTTGATAATAATGGAAGGATTCAAAGAGAGCCTTTTTTTTAATGAGTAATAGGAAGCCAAGATAAGAGATGTTCAGGTGAGGCATACAAATACTTGCATGGCAGAATTTCAACACATTTTTTGGTGTGGGCTTCTTGATGCAGGTAAAAGGGAATATGTTACAAGTAAAATATTGAAGTAGACTATTTAAATGTTAAAGTTTTCAGAGCAAATAAACTTTTTTTTTTTTTTAAGTTTAACACAAACTAAGTAACTTAAGATTGTTAAAAATAAACATCTGGATGTTTCTTTTCAATAAAGAAGTTTGTTGTCATCAAGTGCCCAGAAATGAGCTACATTTTAAACACGTTAAAGATGTCTTTCTGGTTCTTCCTTCTGATCTCCTTATGCTTCCAGTTTGAGAACAGCGGTAATAAAATACCATTTAAAATTCTTTGAAATAACTGTGAGACAAGAAAGCATTTTCTTTTTCATGATTTCTGACTTTATGTTGAACATAAAATACAAGGGACAAATTAGGTTAATATTGTAATGCTGGCAGTATGTCGTGGAATGGCATTTTGGCTGCAAACTAATGGTGAAGGTCTGCCAAGCCATTACTCTGGAAGAAAATTTATCATTGAGTAACATGTTCCTGAAAAGTCTGGCGTGTTATAGCTTAAAATGATAACAGGGCCAATTACAAAATTTGCCAGTCTTCGTCATTTGGATAACTCTATTTCCATTTGTTCATGACTTGCCAAAACTTCAGTTTGTTTCTGTAAGAGGTTCCTGTTTAAAGTTACCTTCTTATGTCCTTTTCATTCTGGAAGAGAGCTCCTTTATTCTAGCATGGTGCAATGATGATGGCACCTGGATTTTTAACATCCATCCTGTGTTCTGTTCAGCCTGAGTGAATAAGGGAGAGAGATAAGTGTATTTTGGGAGTAGTATTAAAATTTGTTGTAACATTCACCATCTGTGCAAGCATATATTTTGTGTGACACATTATTTATTTGTAAAGATTGTATGTATTTTCCAGCACAAATATAATAACTACACTGGAGGACATATAAAACCAGGTTCTTTGTTATGATATTTGAATATGGTTGACAATGGCAGTAATAGACCCTGTCAGAGAAGGCCACCAAATTTGTCAGGCATGATTTGCCCTTAGTGAAGCTGAGTTATCTGTCTCCATTCACCTCTTCATTTTACATGTGTCTTTGCAAAGCTTCCAGGAGGATTTGTTTCCACGACCTTTCTGACCTGAGGCGAGGCTGAAAGAGCTGTAGTTTCCTGTGTCTTCCTTATTTCTCTTTTTAAAAGTGAGGCTTACTTTTCCTGTTTTCTAGTCAGTGGGAGCTTCAGTGGACTGACATGACTTCTCAAATATGATGGGTAGTGGCTTAGACACTTCCTCAGCCAATTCCCTCAAAATTGAGCAGATGCATCTCATCAGGTCCCGTGGACTTGTGCACCTTCATGTTCCTTAGATGTTCTTGAGTCTGATCCTCTCCTATAGTGGCCAATTTTTCATTGCCCCAGTCTCCACCTTTGCCTTCTGCCAACTGGATGGTGTGGCTGGAGCACTTGTCCGTGAAGACCAAGGCAAAGAAGTCATTCTCCATGTCCTGGGTAGCCAGGTCTCCTGTTTTGTTCCAGAGAGGACCCACATTTTCCCTAGTCTTCCCTTTATCACTGATGTACTTTTCCTGTTGCCCTGGCCAATTTTAATTCTGTCAGGGCTTTAGCTTTCCTAACATGACCCTGGCTGTTTGCACAATTTCTGTATTCCTCCCAGGCTACCTGTTCTTGCATCCACCCTCTGTTGGCTTCCTTTTTGAGTTTGTCCAGGAGCTCCTTGTTAATCCATATAAGCCTCCTGTCATTTTTGCCTGACTTCCTCTTCATTGTGATGCTCATTCCTGAGCTTGACAGAGGTGATTCTTGTACATTAACCAGCTTTTTTGTACCCCTCTTCCCTCCAGGGAATCATAATCCCTCCAAACAAGTAACAATTGTACTTTATTACTTGTTAGTTTTATCTCCTCTTCTTCATTTCAGATTTGCAAAGCAGTTATTAACTGGCTGGTTGCAACACGTTTCAAGTGTTTTTCACTCAGAAAGATTGCACTAGATAATTTCCTTTTTGTTCCCTTTTCACAGCATCTCTTGAATTTGTTTTACGATGTTTTGTTGTTTATAAGACTTAATTTATTGCAGTGATGAATATTGGGATTGCATGACATGGATAAAACAGTAGAATATAACAGTTTTATTTATACCAAATCAAGGATGCAATAAACTATTCAAATGAGTTTTCATATTGCTTATGAATTTTGTGAAGATTACATGAAATACTGCCCTCAGAAATTACACTGATCATGTCAGTGAAATGGAATAATGTTATTCAGAAGTTTTAATGAGACTGAATTTTAAGATAAATGTCCAGAAAGCAGAATAAGAGAAAAGCAGATTAATGTAGAACAGAACTGAGAAAAAAATATAATTAAAATTTATTAACTGAAGCAAAGTTTTCATGAAGAACTACTTTTGATTTAAATGTGATTACTTCCTTTTCACCTTCAACCTTACTCAGTAATAGGTATCCATATTTTTACTTGTGAAGATTTTACCTCCAAGCCAGAGTTAGAAACCACTGTCTGTCCCACAAGTTAACGTTTCAAAGCTGCAGTTCAGTCTCAGGTTGGTACATTGGGCTCCTTCCAGCGAGTGTTTCAGTGCATGACTGAATCCCAGTGTCTGCAGCCCTTGCCAGCTGACACACTTCCAAAGCCAAGCTGCTTCCTTTCCGGTTTGCAGCTTCCATTTTGCAAGTGGCTTGTGGTCTGTGTGGGTGCTACCAGCAGGACATTGCTGATCAACTAGGACTGGTTGATAAGATTTATTCTTTACTTGACTTTGCTAGTTCTTTGGTGGGTTTTATGCAAAATTAAAGCTTTGTGCATGTCATATTCAATTACTATCTAGATATTGTGCTCCATTTTGGATTGATGTTTACTTAGTATGAAAATTTGCGTATAATTGAAATGTGACAGATCAAAAGACCCATGAGTAAGTAGATAGGATTCATCTCAGAGTCTTGAAACACAAGTGTCTGCTCCATTATTTTTCGGTCCACCTAGTAAAAATGAAAATCAGAATGTGCTCCCCAACTCAAGGTTTTGCATTAGCAATCACATTTGGAATTGATGCTAGCATTACTGGAAATACAAATGGTAGGGATGCCTAGGAGGAGGACATGTTCTGCAGATTCACCTTTGTGGCCAACACTGATGGGATAAAATCCATAGGAGTCTGATAGCCAAGTACTTCTGATCCTAAACTGCCAGGGACCAAGCTCTGTGTGACGAACCTAAGGCTGATGTGAGATCTCAGTGCCTCAGAATGGGATGCAGGGTCAACAAACTGGAGGGGAGACAGGGGAGCAGAGCCTTGAAGCTTTTCAACCTTTAAAATCTGCTGTTTTGTTAAGGTTCATAGCTGTTAAATGCAGTCAAGTTTTTTCACTATTAATGACCAATGAAATCTTACATCACTCTTGTTAAATAGGATTGTATAATTTTGGTTTATATGCAAGCATACAAATATAATTTCCTAACAAGCTTTAAATTTCCATGTAGTAAGGAACTATACTGCCTTTAGGAGTTCTGTGCTTTCTAACACATGCAAAATATTTTTCTGATCCACATTTTTATCCCTTTAAGCAAAGCATTTTTATTTGACAGTGTTAGCATCCCTTGGGAGAAGGAGGGAAGCAGATACTGATCATTCATTTTACGAGTGAGTGCTCTGTAATAGGGAGCTATTATGTGGAGGGCAGATTGCAGCTGCGGTGACATGACCACTTTAAATAGGTTGTTTACAACTATGCGGTCAGATGATCAGAAATTGAACCAATTACCACTTTAAAAACTGCTGTCCAACATGTTTGCATACATTATCCTAGCCACTAGTATCTGCTTTAAATTGAGGCATACTGGCACCACTCACAGGCTGGGAATAAACACGTGGTCATGTAATGCAGTCCAGTTGATGGGCAATGACTTGGTGATCATCTCCCTGTACAATTTTCTGAGGGGGTTGATCAGATCAGATCAGGTTCTGTTATTAGAAATCACTGTGGTGAGGCAACAGGTGAATGCAGTGTTTTATATTGTTTTTAATTCAGGCTACAGTGTCTTCCAGACATCCTTGTAAGTGCATAAATATCTTACTGACTGTTTAACTTCAATCCTTTTATCTCAACTTCCTCTATACCATTGATTAAAAGAATTTTCTTACCAATCATTTAAGAATATTATCTGTTCTCACTGATCCAGCTAATTAAAGATGAAAAATCACTAAGGAAGAAGAGCCTTTCATTGAAATCAAAATTTACTAATTTCACACAGGAAGTTATTTATACCAGAACTATTTATGACAAAAATTGAGATCTTTGGGAAATTGAAAACAAACTTTAAGGCCAGTTTGATTCAATGGGAACAATTAAAACATCTGAAGTGGGGTTTAGTTGCTTGAAGGTCTTTCTCCATCTAATATTGCAAAAGAAATTCTTTTACCTCAAACATACATTTACGGTATATGTAGGAACTCCTATCTAGCACAGACAAAAGGTACAGATAATCAGTTTTAGGTATACAACATTTGTTTTGCACGGTTTTTTTAGCCATCTGAATTTCTTTTGTGCTACAGTATAATATGAGATCTCTATTTACATCCTGTTTCATACTCCATGGTTTTGTAATCTTATGTTTGTTTCTAAATAACCTATAGTGTGGGTGGGGGGTGCCAGTCTCTTTTTCCTCTTTCAAAGAACCTCAACAGGCAAAATATTTCCCTAAATATGACACTGAGCAGCAGCACAGCTGCATCTCTAAAATTCATCTTTTATGCCTGTCAAAGTAAATAATTTACACTTGCATATTCTGCAAAAATACTTGCAGCAATAAATAATTAGTACAGTAATTATTTTAAAACTGTGCTAAGGAAAAATTTTAGCAGCTGGTTTTAGCTGTGCTGGGTTCTGTTTTTCCCAGTGTGCAACATCTCTGGCAAATTCACACACAAGTTTTGATAATCAAGGGAAAAATATTCAGAGATTCTGTCAAACCCTAAAATGTCACAGCACTTTAGCTCTTTACAGCTTTTTTCCCCTAAACATTGCTTAACAAATCAAATGATCATGAATACATTCAAACATCACTGTACTCAAGAGAGTCATCACAACTTGTGGACTGTGGTTCTTGACTTTTCATAGATGCTGAAGTTTTTCCTGATAACGAATACTGGCTGATTGAGCAGCACTTGTGTTGTTTAAACCACTTATTTAAAGCTTGATGAAAATAATCCTAAATCTTCCCCTCAAAGTGAACATTTAGGAGTGGAGATGTACACTAAAAATGTTTCACTTTCTCAACTGAAAATTAAACTCCATTATTTTTCAACTGACTGATTTTTTTTTATATAGTTATTGATATACAGTATAGACTACTGGTTCATTCTGCTGTAAAGCTATAAAATAAATAGCAATACAAAGAGCACATAATTCCTCAAATGTCATCATATTTTTGTCATGAAGAGTGGGTCATGTGTTAACATGCTAGACTAACAGTATCTTTTTCCTAGGCTTAGCTCCGAGCTGCTTCAAGGCAGTATAAATACTTTGCCACATCTTGTGTGGTTTAAGGGTTGATACTCCCACTCTGAGTGGATTAAGACCTCTTTAGATATTCCAGGATTGTTCAGTCTGTGGAAGCAATTGCTTGGTGATCTCCTTCTGACACACAAAAGAATCAATTTAAGAGGCATAGCCTTACTGTCAGAGCCAGCCCTTTCAGATCTATCAGAGACATGAACCTGAGCAGGGATTTCACACTGACCATTAATCTGAGCATGCTATTGAGATGTGGCTGTAGTTTGAAGAAATACTTACAACTCCATGTCCATCACAATTTTAGGCTTGTCTTGCTGCTTCCTTTTCCTAGGTCAGGTTTTTCACTGGTGGCAGATCAGAAAAAATTATTTTGGTGCAGATGATAAAATTCATGCAGGAAAATTTGAATCCCACATATTGCTTCTGGTTTCTTAATTTCTTGTCTGTAATATATAGCAAGAATTTTGCTGTGGTATTGCACATTAGACTGTTCACCTTAGCAAGACCACCAGACTCTCCTGCACGTGGCGTTTCATTTAAAGTTCTGTGTGTGAGTACAAATTTTGTAAATCAACTCAACAATAAAGGTTGTTTGTTTGACCCAGTGAAGAGTCTTCAGCTTTATGGTTTGAAAATAAAATTCCATGTGGTTCTGTATAAAAAATAGGCATGGAAATTACATTTAAAATAATTGGTTTGCATGCAAGGAATTACTTTGTAATCTTGATTTTAAAAAAATATGCTAGATATTGTTAAGTGTTCCCATCACATATATTAGTATATTTTTTCCCCCTGACATCACTATGAGAAAAGAAAAGGACAATATCTGGTTTAAAAAATAAGACTGAAAGCAAGGAGGTAAGAGTTACTTATTTTGCCTCCTTCAAGGAATTGTTTATTGGCTTAATGAGGTTATTTTAACTTGCAGGTTACTTATCTCTATGTTTCACATATATCAGCAAAGAGATAATGTGATTTTTAAGGTTTAATTCATTTGTGAAAGTACACTTAAATAAATAAAAAATTCTGTGCGGTCATTCACATTGAAAACCATACTGCAGATCCTACAGTGTGCTGGGAGTTGTTTTGATTTTCTTTCTTTATTTTTAAAAACAAAGAAAAAAAAGTGTTGGTGGTATTAAGAAGCATTATGTCTTTTTAATGTAGCAAAAGTCAGTGTAGTCAATTCTGAGGGTGCTGAGTTATGATCACTTAGGAAAGCATGAAAGAAAAAGCAAAAATGCAGAGTAATCTTCCCTCAATTGTGTTCTTTCAGCTTCCAGCAGTCAAAAATCCAATCTCTTCAAGGCTGCATCCAAGACCATCTTGCCGTATACCCTGTGGTAGCTTTTATTTCTCTGGCCTGAGTTTGTGAAAGGCTTTTTTTTAAAAAAAACTTAGTTAAGACTTTGGCCTCAGAAAAACTTAAGATTGCAATGAGTTTCACAGTTCAGTTATGTACTGAGTGTAAAAACAAAAAAAAAAAAACCCTAAATTCTACTTCTTCTTGTTAGTTTTGAAGCATTTTCTTAAGAGTTAGTAAGTGCCCTCATCTTCATGCATGGTTAAAAGCAGAGGATAATTTCACACCTGTCCTCACTCCTGTGTTGTTCTGGATTTCTTCCTTTTCTAGCCTCCAGCTTTTATTGCACAGAAGCAGAGGTAGCTCTGGTTTTCCATTACATACTTCTGACTATCTTTCTCTCTCTTCCTTAGCTTCTTTCATTTTTCTGTTGGGCTGGGATGGCCAGGATGGCACAGAGTAGCTCATCTTGGTCGTCAAGAAGCAGCCCAGTAATGGAATGGATCTTCTGTTGTTTTGGGGTCCAGTGTCAGGGCTTTCCCCAGTGCTATTTACCATTCGTCCTGCTTGCACTGATTTGGCGGGTTTTTAATGGCATTTGTAAAAAATCAAGGGCATCTTTCTTGAATGATAATAACTAATTAAGAGCTATTTACTTTCAATATTTTGATGCTTATCAATACTTCAGTTTAGTTATTCTTATAGCATTACTTTGCATTTATCAATTTTTTTGCTGCCAGTTTTATTTCTAGTAATAGAGTATAATGAGACCTTTCAGCAATTCTCCACAATAACCTTTAGATTATATTGCTTTGAATAATTTAATTGAAATACTATCACTTCACTATTCAAAATTTTTAATAACATTTCTAAATATGATGAGCAGACCAGATTTTTTAATCACTCAATAAATTCTTCCCCTCAGAAAACAGAAAATTATAATAACAGTCCAACTATTTTTAATATTCTTTCTCCTGTAACTAAGAGAGAAATACTAATCAACAAGGTACTCTGTTTAAGCATTTGACTACTTTTGTTCTGGCTGATGAGAATTTTGATCTCCATGCATGGAGATGTTTGAAAATGGATGTCTCATTTGCTGTGTGCCAAGCCATATAACATAAACTTATTTAGAAATAATCTTCATGAAAGATAAAAATGCATTATTCTGCAGAATGTATTTCTCCAAGACAGTAAGAGTTGCCTGTATACATTCAGCATGTGCAAACATGATGTTTTGAAAGGTTTTAAGTCTCCTAATGGCAAGGAATAATATGACAAAGCTTCATTGGCATGAGATTTTTAAAAGAAAAAATAAATTTAAATATTAAGTTGAGAAGGAAAGATTGGTGGTTGACTATGAAAACAGCTTTTGCCTTTAAAAAAACCCCAAGTTCTGTTTAATATGGTTTTGGTTCAACCTGAGCAATGAAGGGGTGGCAAAAACTTAGGAACTGCCACTGTAAAAATCAGGAAATATGCGAAAGACAGATTAATGGCAATGAAGTTTATAAAACAAAAATTCCATATTTAATTGAATAGTTGTGAAGGAAATATTTGACAGCAATGCAGTGATAATACAAATGAGTTCAAGGAGCACAGTAGAAATAAAAGGAATCCTAAAAATCTACAGTCTTTAATCCTTGGAGATGGTAGCATTATCAGTCATTAATGATGCAAAATATTTAGGCAGGATGTTTCCATAAATATTGTTTGTGTAGCTGGAAAAATAAAGTATGGTATACTTGTATTTTACCAAAATGATGCAATACTTTGTAGTTGCTAGTATAGTAGTGTTAATTTTGGGAAAAAATCAGGAATGTAGAGGAATCATAGTACACTGGTCTAAGAGCAGCAGTGCTTCTTTCTAATGGCTGATTTCTCAGGCTTTGTGTTTCATGTTTGGAATTTGGTTGTTCAGGTAAGAGAAGCATTCTCAGTCTGAAGCTTTATGTATACCAGACAATCACCACTTGGTTCTTTGGTGGGTTTTTTTGGCTCACCTTATGTGGGAATTTGCTCTTCAATAAGGGCGTGTACAATATCTTCCTCACAGTGTGGATGAGCATTTCCATGAAATTGGGAAGAATTGACTGTTCTAGGACTACAGGACATCTGTCAGATAACAGCTGAAGTGGACCAGTGAGTCGAAAGTTAATTGTGTTGGAATGACAAGCAGTGGAATAAAAATGGGGCCAGTGAAAGAAAAATTTGCAGTAGCAGCAGGACTGTGCAGTGACCAGCCTTGCAGGAGTCGTTCACTGAATAGTTGGGAAAGTTTGCAGCCTGTTAATAAAACAGAGAAAATAATCTAACCAATACTTTGGTATTTTTATGTCACAATGAAAAATGAGTCAAGCCTTTTAATAGGAGAGGAGGCACTCCAGAGCTGCCCGTATGTGGTTGACTGCAAAGGGAAACTGTGACTTGGATTAAAGCAGAAGGAAATCCTCATAGGTACATGAGTAGTTTTTTGGAAAAAAGTATATGCAAAGCCAAATCTTTCTGAAGAGTCATATGTGACTGTAGAGATTAATGATCAAGTTTGTTCAGAGCTGACTGAAGGTTATTGTGCAGAAAGAGGAGTGAGGCAGTCCCAAGGCTGTAAATGGGACGCAGTTGGGAATGATGGCACAGAATATCACTAGCTAGTAGAGACAGGAGCTCATTCAGAGGGGAGGGCTGAGGATAGGTGCAGGACTCAACAAAAGCATGATTAAGAAGAAATAACTCATGTTTCATATTTAAATTACTTAAGTGCAATTACTACCTACTTCCTTGCTTGCATTTTTTCTCAGCTGTTTGAAAACTTTTTGATGCATGCAGGGTTTGGGGGTTTTTTCACTTCTTACTTACTAAACACAGAAAGACATTTGAGCTCTCTCCTTTTGACATCGTTTATGTCTGTTGGGTACCAACTCAACTGCTGCCTTATTTTCATGTTGGCATAACTTGTGAATGACCCAGTGTGTAACAACTCGGTTACAGTGCTGTTGAAAAATCAGAGGTTTTAGAGCCAGATTGGAGGAAGTGAGAAATTCCTAAAAGCAGACAAGCTCAGCAGGATCTGTGGCTATTTCTGATTGAGTTACATTCTCAACTTTTCTGTTTATAATGAATACTTACCATAGAGCAAAGCCCGAGGAGATCAGCATAAGAAGGAACCGAAAGCAATGGATTGTCCTTATTTTTCAGACTTTTCCTTTGATTGTTGATTTACTTCTATAAACTCTTTCAAAATGCAGAAATAAGAAACTGAACAGTAGTTAAACCTGGGCTCTAAGATTCTGATTAGACATGATGAATAGACATATACTCTCCAAGAGCTGTCAGTGGAGCAACTGTCAAAAAAACATAGGCAAAGGCTGATGTTTTTTCCAAGCAATATGGGCTTCAAAAGGTCTGAGAGAACTCTGCAGAGGAAAAAAAGAAAGGTCACTTTTAGAGTAAGATTTTATAGCTGTTTGTTGTTTTCATTATTTGAAAATTCATATTCATGATTCACTATTATTTTCATCACCGTTGTTACTTTTGAGGAAGTGAACAAATAACACCTTTTTTAAAGGACATATTCCTGAGTTGTTTTAATCTAGTCATGAGTCCCTAGCCTTAAGGATTTCCTTAGGTGCCAAACACACATGGGCCACTGAGTAAAACAGACAGAGAAAAGCAAAGAAAATAACTGTAGTTACAGTGGGTTTGGGAAACCAGAGCTATTGTCTCAAAAGGGCTAAGAAAATTCCCTCAATGACAGAAAAAGAGAATTGCATGTGTAACATCATGGTAAAGCACAGGATAAACAACTGTTATCTCTTCCCAGTCATCACCCTTAAACTGACCAGCTATAAATCAGTGAAAGAAACCAATGCTAAGTTAAACAAAGATTTTGCTCTGATTTGGATTGAGATTTCTTTTCTACCTATAAACACATCAGAAAAACAGATTGTGCCTTGGCTATTGGCTGGTCTACATTTGTATTTTGCTTTGAAAAGCACTTAATAGATTTATGTGAGTCTGTAAAATGAGCTGCATCCAGAGTAGGTGTTTGCATGCTAGACTGAAGGCAGGTGCAGTTAAAGACAGAGGTGATACAAAGCTCTAAAAAAAAGTGTTTGTGCTGGGAATGGGAATCCTGACAGTCTGCTTGACTACCACATATTGTGTGGTACAGTGGGTGTTTCATGTCATACAACGGGATGAGTCCCTGATACACTATTGCATATCTGCACAAAATTTGGTTTTTCCATCTCCATCTGTCTCCCAAAGAGTCTGAATATGTTGCCATATGTTTAAAGACTCCTTTAATTTGGTTAATCAATCTTCACTCAGAGCTCAACTTTTTGCATGGTCAGAAATCATGCTTTCCACTGGATTGCAAAAGCCTGTTTTGTTTTGTAGTGCAATCATGTAGTGCAATATCACTTAAAAAATAATTTCTTCTGTGTCACATTTCAAACTAACAGCTGAGTCATAGCCTTAAAATCAGAAACAAACAAAATTTTCTGCCAAACCCTAGTCTGTTTTTATTTAAATTACTCTATCCAGTTGTGATTGAAGGCTATTTATGTGGTATATCAATTAAATCTCAACTTGTACTTCAGGTCTTTATTCAGTTCTGAGCTAGAAGTGATTTTATATAGTTTAAGGCCAGTGGGAACAGAGAATCTATGTTGATTTTGTGTATATTATATTGTTATATTATAGGTATTGAGTTTCACATAATGATACATATCTCTGTACTTACTAGGAAGTATATTGCTATAATACAGTGTGGTCTATTATTCTATAATGTTGGCCTGTTAGATTTCTTCCAGCTACCCTTACACCGAGACCACCAGTTTTAGTTGTGCATCCTGCTCTTAGGTTATCCACCTGCTCTGCACACTTGCTCTGATACTGCCTGGCACCCACAGCAGGTGAGGAAAACTACCTGAATGAGCAGCTGAGGACTTTTAGGTATGGAAAAAATCAATATTTCCAACCAATCTGATTAGAGGCTGAGAATCAGGAAGGGAGGAAAATCCCTTTTTGTTACTAAGCCTGGCAGTTTTCATGCTGTGTACAGGGATAAAGCATTATGTATTGCACCTAAAAGGTTTTTCTCTACTGGCATAACTGGCTGGTGTACTGTCTCTAAGGATAACAGGTTTCTTGTGGCTCACAAGTATTTCTAGGAAGAGTAGTTAAAAGGGTAGGAAAGACTGCATCTACCCTTTATTGCATTGAATTCAGAAATGCTTCTTGACCCTTCTAAGCGACTTACACACAACTTTCTTAGGTATGTACTGAGCATGATGGAATAATCTGAGCAGTTCTGTATCCACAGAACTTGCAAAGAGAAAATCAAGAGAGAACTTGAAAATTCACAGATTTTGAAAATGGAAGTTGACTATTTCCTTTGAGTCACAGCCCAGACAGGCACTGGTATTTCTCCTAAACACTGTACTAAATATATGTTTCAAAAATATATCAATTCTCACTTCAAGTGCTCCAGGTGATCTGGAGTTCATCATCTGCCTGCTTAGCTTTAGTTATCCTCACTGGTAGGAAACTATCTCTTTTCCAGGCTGGTGTTTTTTACTCCTGTATTCAGAATTTAGTCAGTAGTTCTGTGTCTTTCTCACATTAAAAGCACCTCCTCCTCTTTCCAGCTAGTGGTTCTCCCTTTGGGTCTCTCGAGAGAGAGAGTGTCAAAGAAATCAGATGTTTCCTCAAACATGTTCTTCGGCAAACAGAATATTGGTATTAAGCCTCATTTCACAAGACCTTCTGGTTTTTTTCTATTTGATTGCCCTGTCAGCTCTTGAATCCTGACCCTGTTGTCAGAAGAGCCACATAAATTTGTGACAGTAATCTAGCTCTCACATTTTTACCACCCATTAGTTTAAAAAGCAGTACCAAAAGAAAAAAAATAATTTTATATAATTGTCAAATAGTTAGTAAGAATATTTAATATTGTTGAGCCAGAAAGTAATTTCTGAGGTCATTGCTTGGCAATTTTATATCTCTCAAAAAACCCCAAAAAAATAACTATACCACAATACCAGTTTGCAAATCATTCATTATAATCCCTGGTGATTTATTATAGGGTTTAAATCTAGCCATTAACTGATAAAAAGTTCAGGTGAGGTGCCTGATCTGGAAATGATAATATACTGTGGAAATTGTCTCATGTCCCATTCTATTATAAAGCTAAATCTTCCTGTCTATAAAAAACTCCATTTTCAGTGCAAATACAGAACAAGAACATGAGTTAAATGTTTGTCTCACTGTTTTCTGTAACAATCTTTACAATTTCATCTAGAAGCATACCCCTGGCCTATTTTTTGGAATTGAATAGAGGAGAATTGAAGGTAGTAATCATATTGTGTTACCAAGTTGCCCTTAGTTGTACTGATCACTCTCATTTCACCTGATGTGTTTTGCTTTTATAATCAGTCACCCAAATTAAGGGAAAATACTTTCACATCCTTCTTACTGACATTTTTACATTATTTTGTTCTGAAAGAGGCATTTAACCTAAGTATCCTATTGCCCAGTGCTACTTTTTTAATGTCTTTGACATTTGGGTTATGAGGGTAGCCTGTAGGATGCTCTTCAACAATAGTTTTTGTGCAGTTACATGTTATGATATCTAGCAGATATCCCCAAGACAAAGTCAGTCCCATCATACATATTTTTCTTCCTATGTAGTAAGAGCAGAAGGAATATTTTGTTTTCTTGCACAGTTGTAATGGTCTGTGACACATGCACACCAATACTCCATCCTTTGCGTGAGTAAAGCTCTAATTCCTGTTATCCGAGAACCTGATTCTACTCCTGTGAGCATTGTCCTTGCAGTAAATTATCATCTTCCTATCTCCTCTTCCCCCATGAGATAGTGCTTAAAAAAGGATCTTTTCTGCCCTTTTTTCTGGATACCTTTACACAGTGTGCCAGTTCCCAGATCCTACCAGTGAGTTCTCTCTTAGCTCCTCTAAATTTGTGTTTGTTCTATCTGTAGATGAGACCACATATAAAGGAGAAAAGAATGGAAAAAATAAAAAAGCAGAATGAGAAAGTTAAAGAAGACCAAGGGGAATAAATAATGAAAATTAATTTAATTTAAACGAATTAACAAAAACTTATGAATAGCATTGGAAAGATACGATCAATGGTCGCAGCATCTATGAGAAATTTAGATGCCTTGAAGTTTTCCTAAAATTTACATTTTCAGGAAAAGTAGCTTTTAAATGAAGAGTACCATAAATATTTATGTTGTTTTGGTTATGAAAAATTAATTCCAAAGTGTGTGAAAAAACAATAATTTTATATTGTTTATTTATGTATTTTTCATTTGGAAGTGTTTTCTAGGGGGACATATGCAATAACTGGTAAATGCCATGTAAAAATTATACATTGCCATTAATATATTGATGTGCATGTTCTTTAGTTCAAAGAGAAATTACAATTAATTATTACAGCATGCTCACACTTTTGATAAAATATTAATAGCTTTAATTTTGCAGAGATTGACAGGCCAGCTAGGGTTGGACTTCCCACTTGAATTTTTGCCCAGCACTATTAAAAAGAACTATGTAAAATGTCATAATAAGTGCAAAGATATTGTAAAGACTAGCATGACAATATCATCTTTTATAACTGATCCTAGCTGCAAAATTTCCATACAAAACAAAAAGCTAACACAAAAACAAACAGTAGTTGTCATACTTTGAGTGGTCAGGGCTTTTTGGGAGAGGGTTAGAATGCAGGGGTGGTGAAGAGTTGGAAATAAGCACAGTTGGCAGAAAAGATCAAACACACAGAAAATACCAGATGACTCAGAGAAAAATAAACTAAATTGATTTTTTTTATTTCTTTCCATAGACATCAATATTAAATGATTTTGGAGAACAAGAGATGAATTCTCTTGTGTGTTAGTGTGCCTGACTTTGTCAGACTGCTGGGACTGCTTCACCTGGGACTCCTGCTCCTGGGAATGACAGTTTGATTACAAGGTCCTTTCAGAAGTTCACTGGTCATCTTTGCTGTGTTTTTGTATATATTTATTTTTTGCCCAGACCTTCCATAGGGGTCTTTCATTTCTCAATGAAGTCTTACTACATTTTTGCAACAGTAATTCTGGCTTCTTTGTTGAGTCTGGGGAAAATATTAAGAAAACTAAGCAATTCCAAGCAATATAATGCAGTTAAAAGCTACCTGGTAGTAATTGTAGTGTGAGAGAAGTAAGTTAAACTGGAGAGGAAGGCAAATAACTAACTGACATTTTTACCTAGCATCATACCAAAATTTTTGTTACAGTTGCTTAAGCGCAGAGTTCCACTGGGTACAAATTCCTCCAGTAACAGTGTTAACAGACAGACCATGGGATTATGTTGCAGGGAAATACAAGACTTGCTTTCATTTGTGTTGGATCTTTGCCATGAGCTGTGCATAGCAGGAAAGGGTTTTATGTGTATGAATAAGAAATAAAGGTGTGTGTCCATGGGCAGATGTCATAGCACTGATAAACAACCCAGTAGTGAAGGCTCTTTTGCAATAATTTCATCATGCTTTGAAAAGCTCTAACCATGCTCAGAGGAGCAGTCAACATTATGAAGAATAGATCTGCAGATGGAGACAAGATCCCCTGCCAGGCTTTAGATATCTTAGGGCTGAGATATTTTAGTGGAGTTGTTGAATATTTTAGTTACTTGTTGAATTAAAATCAGAGAAGTAATTTATTTTCTTCAAGGTTAAGTTAGAAAAGATGGAGCTCAATATTGCCATGAAGCATGTATTTTATTAGAAAGCACTCATTATTCTTGTTACTTTGATAGGGTTTGCTTAGGCATATTCTCCTTTTGTAAAATTGCTAGTAGAATTTAAACATCGTAAGGCCATAAATATAAACTACGGAACAACTGAACAGTCTCTTTTCCAGTTAGAAAGCTTGATTTGGAGATTATATCCTCAGGAAATACCTGAGAATGCTGCTAATGACATTTCATTTTCATGAAGTTTGTGTCCCTGGGGTTCAGAAAAGATTTTTATTTCCTCCCTTCCTGCAAAGAAATTAGGTACTTTATAAGAAAGCAAATGTAAATCTGTTCCCCCATGCATGCCCCCCCAAACTCCATTATAGTCTGTATGAATCCTTTTTAAAAATACTTAGATCTTGAACTGGCAGAGCCAGACTGTGGCATACTAATACACTGACTCATTGTAGGACTGCACTTTCCAAGGAGATGTAGAAAACATCTTGTAGATCATGGCTGGTCAGTACAGAATTGTCCAAATTAAATGAATACTGTAAAAATAATATCTCCCTTCATGTACAGGGATGTGTACAGATGTCAATATTGAAAGATTTTGTATCAGCACTGGGTTATTAGTGAATCAAATTAAAGATTATCTGTTTAACTAGAGTCTAACTGATTAAATATTGAACATTTACTTTCTATAATTTCATTATTTTCTTCATTGTGATGCATGCACATTGCAGTGCATCAGATATTTGGTGATTTTCTTTACTATTTTTCTCTCTGACTTCCTATTGTTAGTTTTCAAGCTCCAGGAAAAGCTGGGATTTATACTTATGCTTATCTCACTTGCCATTAAGTCTTTATCTTTTTTATTACTTTAAATTAGGCATTCTGCTCTGATATAATCAGGCAAAAATTATAAGAAATTTATTTTTCACCTATTTTCTTAAATAAATGAGGCTAATGCAGCTGTAACATCTATGTGTCAGAAACTTTGAAATAAAAAAAATCAGTTGAAGGAGTACAGATTGTAAAGATGTCTTAAAGCTATATGAGAACTCATTTCTTGGACAAGGGATTCTCAAAATACTATTTTCCTCAAGGAAAAACAAAACTTTAACTTCTATGATGAACATTCCATTTTGTGCATTTTAGCTGTCCCAAATACCATTGTGTAGTGGTAATAAACTCATTCTGCTGCCTTAAAATGTAAATAGTCAAGGCACTTGAGTCAGGCTTGCAGTACCGAAATGTTCTGGGTAGGACAGGGGCTGGTGGCTGGGAAGGATCCCAAGCACAGCAGCCAGTGCACTGGGAAAGGCTGCTGAACAGGAAACTGAGACCAAGGCTGTGGAACTGTGCCCTTGGGGGCTTTTATGGCACAGAAACATCAAAAGTAAAGTATTTCAGCACCAAGGAAAAAATTTAGGTCATTTCTTTCTCGTAGTTGAAACATTTTTGGAGAAAAATTAGCACTTCCAATTTCTTAAAGGTTCTATGATGATGACCTCTTGAAGAGAGTGAACTTTTGAGTGATGCTTAATGTGTACATGGGGGCATTAAAACCATTTTGGTTTATTGATTTTGGATGGGCACAGGTCTTTTGAGGAAAGAAAGGCTGTTATTAGCTTCTGAGCCTCACAGACCACTTAACTGCCTGCAGGCATACCAATTAAGTGGAATTATCATCTCAATTAACCATTGTCCCTTGCCAGTCAAAACTCATTTGGTTTAACTCAGCTTCCTAGGAAAAGTCCTAATTAACCAGATTTCCTAATTATCCGTGTCCTGATTAAGTGAAGTGTACTAGTGCAGCCTTCATTAATAAAGGATGATTTTCATTTTGTTACTTAAATAGTTTTCAAAAAATTATGATTTATGGGTAGCATTCTCAGGTAGTCAATGTCCAGGTTTGGGTTTTTGTACTAGAAGGTGCAGACCTGAAAGTCAGTTGAGCTACTGAAATAAGTAGCAATAAATAAGTAAATTTCTGCAATAAAATAAATTTCTGCAAGACTTGCTAAGAAAGTGTTTTTTGTAAAGAAATGCAACAAAGGTGTTTGTATGTCCTGTTTTAGGCTGAAGACTTCATTGAGATGTGACTCAGCCATGAGTTAGTACTTCGGTGAAATCTGCCATTGCTTCTTGATCTCAAAAATTATTTGCGGAGTTTCGTGAGCTGAGATGTGGAGCCAGATTTTTTTAATCTATTTGGACATAGAGTTATGCACAGAATGTATCTAAAAAAGTGTGGTCTCTGCCACACACAACTCATTCAGATTATATTCAGCACTTAGTCACTTTGCTGTTTGCTTCAAGGAAAGATTTAGTTTGTTGACAGATGACTTCTCTGTATCTGTGCTCCTGGGTCTGTGACCAGCTAATAAACATTAAACTGAGTTGCCTCCAAGTTGAGTGTGACCCTGATACTTCACATCACATAAATTAAACAAGATGATAGAATTTGTTGGGAGGTGGAGGAGCATTTGAAGTTAAAAGCCTAAGCTAGCTCATTCGTTTTATTAATTATACTGTGAGTCGAGTTGCCTTTGTAATGTTATTTAGCCAAGTCTACTAATTAATAAGGTTATAATGATTTCCATCCAAGAATCTTAAATCTTGACTACATAGGAAAGGAGATAGAAGTGAATCAGTCACAGGTAGAGAGCAAAATTCTTCTGTAGATATGTTCTAAATCAGGAAGAACGTATCTGAATACAATTCTGCACCCAAGACATTTTCTGTGCCTTGTGACATCTTAATGATTTGCCTGATCTCCCTTATACTTCCTTGTCAAAAAATGTTGAGACCCTTTCTGGAGCACCTTCTATGACTTATTACCCTCACTCACTTACTCAACACAGGCTTAAAATCAAGCAAACTTGGTCTTCTGAACAGGATATTGCAGGAATTCATCCTGCTCCCTGATTTGGCAGAGGTATGACCTAAATGTGCCAGCACGGGATAAATATGCATAGACAGATTTTTCTGTGATACAGAGGTTTTCATAGCGCCTGTTCATAGTCACACATTGTAATAAGTTAGCCGAAACTCCATTATTTTCATGCAAGAAAAGCCAGTTCTTTATTCACATAACATTTTATACGGTTTTCACACACCTCATGTGCAACATCTATTGGCTGCTAGTTTTCTTACTACTTCATTTTTTGGTCAGAAGGTGATTTGTGTGTATGTGCTAAGATTAAGGGGTTTTTTTTCTTTATGGGTTCTCATGGAACAGATCTTATTGTTTACACAGATGCACTTACTTTTCAACCCAAGAATAGGTTGTTGTGTTAATGAACCTTTCATGCCAAGATTGTTTTTCATGGGAACTTGCAAACTACACTTAGAAGAGATGCTCAACTACACTTAGAAGAGATGACAGGCTAGCTATTAATTTAATAGAGCAGGTCTGATTTTATGAGGCCTTTCTTTTATAATTCTTCTACCTGTCATGACAATCAGATATGTCATTCATATGTTGTTCACAACAACCAGGTTTCCAAAATAGTCTCAGAAAAAGCACCCTCAACTTTCATTCCCAAATATGTGTTATGGGTACCAGGAGGCATTGCCTGGCTGAAGGAGCTCTCATGGATATCTGAGAAAAATCCACTTTTTTCAGCAACTCTCATCATTCCACTTTTTGAATTAACCTTTTTTGGCATCTTTTATGGCAATCTGTCCATGACCAAGCTGGGAGGAGTCAGTATCAAGAGCTCCATATACAAGGAGTAATCCCCACACTAACACAGAAAAAGCTAATAAATCCTAAAATATTAAAAACATTGCATAAAAGAAGGGGACATTATTGTGCAAAACTGATAACCAAAACAACCAAGAGGTACACAGACTCACAAAAAAAGAAAAGAAAAGCCTTTTTAATCTTTTCTGGATGGCTTCGGCGTCTCTATTTATGTTTAAATCAAATAAAAGCTGTAGTGAAAGTGGAAAGAAAATGTCAGTAGCTTGATTACTTCCACAGTTTTTACTGTGAGAGATATTAAAAACATCAACAATAGATAGTATCATAAGAGGTTTCTGATAACCTACAATATCGCAAGCCAGCTGGGAATAAAAAATCTTGAAAACGTTTCCCAAGTGAAAAATTTTTCTGTCACAATGAAGTTTTCATTTTCTGTCTTTTATGCTGTGACTTTTCTGTCAGATGTGCTTGGGATGTATTGAGTAAGGCAATATTGAAAATAATAATAATTCTCTAGAGTAGTCTTTCAGCGCTGTCACATAATTTGAAAACAGCTGAACCACACTCTTGTCACTCTCACCGAGATGAGAGAGTGTTTTCATTCATGTTTGTTCTTGAGATTTGCTAGATCTCAAGATTTGCTTAAGTTTTTCAATTCCTCAGACCCTCAGTAACATACAAAATCCAAATTGGAAATGAGCACAATTTGGTCATGGATTATGGATTTGACAGGTATCATCCTCAGAAGTGAGGGATCAATATTCAGCTCATATTTACCTTTGTGTATATATACATGTATATTGAAGATAAATGAAGTAAAATAGGTTTTACTTAATTTTCTGTTAACTGTGTTGTACAGTTATTTTGATGACAATGCTTTGAAGTGTAAATATCAAAAGACAAAATTGCAAAGCCAGAATTTCAGGAATTAAGCTGGCAAGGATTAGCCAGGTACCCATATCCTTTTGGACATAGTTTCTGGAAGTAAACAGTGCAAGACAACTTAAAATGGAAAAGTTTCTTTTAGTTGTGAACACAATTTATCACTAAAAAAAACCCAATGCCAAATTTCACTTGTTAATTGCTTTTTGTTTTCAAGGCCAATGCAAATTTTACTTTTGTTCGTATGGAAAAGTGTAGAAATATGGTGGTTAGTAACTTTTTCTTTCAAGGCCAATGCAAATTTTACTCTTTTTTTCATATGGAAAAGTGTAGAAATATGGTGTTTTGTAACTTTTTCTTTCTTCTCACTGCTACATAGGGTTTTAGAACACATCTGTGTTCCTAGTAATTGAGCTCATTGCAAAAATAGTCAAGGGAAGTAGTAGAAAAGCCTCTGAAGGATAAAACATAATGCTTGAAATGGAAACTACTGAAGGCATGATAGGCAGTTCCAGCACTTAAGAAGAAAAGACTCATAGAAAGCTGGAGTTTTTCCTGATTTAATTGCTCTGAATTTTTTTTTTTTTTTTTTTTTGAGTAGTGCCATCAATAGGAAAACACTCAGCATGCAAACATGCCAATTATAACTTTGTGAGATTTAATGATGGAAGCGTAATGCAGGTAATCTCTCTCCCCAGGCCAGTGGAGGCTGTTCTTTTGAAAACAATCTGTGTGCCGTGTAAAAGAAATATAAAAATAGTATATGGAAAAATCAAAACTACAGATATTAAATTTACTGTATTGGTTTTTTCTGTAGCTTGTGAAAATGCTGTTACATTGAATAGCAAAGGAAATGGAAGTTAAAAATAATTGCTATGCTCAGTTACAAGCAATACTGTTTTGAATTTTTATCAGCATCCAGAAGAAATAAGCCAGTCCAGATTTCAGTAGAGAGTTATTAATGACAACTCCAAATTGAAGCAGTTGTTTATGACCTTATGCCATTTTTAATCCACAGATACTATGTGCCTCTGTGTGTTTCTGTGAAGAAAAGTTCCAGAAATTCTACCTGTTGAGTAGAATATTTTCTTTCACCTGTTCAGCCTCACTCTTGCTAGTTTAATGGACTGCCATCTGCTACCTGGGTTGGATGGTGAAATTATTTCATAAGTTTTGTAAGCCTCAGTCTTATTCTTTTCAATATTTACTGTATACTTTTCTAAATATATATTAATATTTTTTAGCAATTTTAGATTAACACAAAATTCTTAGATCTAGCGTTTAAGACTACAGAGAACATATGGAAGTCATGCTAAACTTTATATTTACAATGTTGTCATAACATCGTTGGCAGCTGTGAAATCCCTTGGGGAGTGCTGAGTCAAGTAATTGCAAGGATGAACTGTAGGGATATGCAGGTCTCTCTTGTCAGTGAGTAACTTTATTCTGTGGCAATTCTTAAATACATTTTAATTCATTGACCACATTCATAATTTTTAAAATACTTTGAAAAAATTAAAAATATCTAACTTCTTTTTTATCATTTTAGAATGACAAATATAAACTCATACTCGTATTCTGTACCTGCACCACATTGGTAGAGTGTCATCCCCAGTTGCCTGTAGAGAACTGTGAGAGTTGTATAGTAGTCCAGAAATACAGATAGGTATTTAATTATTCTACTTGCTGTAGTTCAAGCTTAGAAAAACTTAAAATATTCCAAAAATTAAAAGAAAAAGAAGCTCTAACAAGATGATGAAGCCAGGAATTTTGGTAGGCTGACCCTTCCCCTCTGGCCTCATTACTGAATATAAATATATAAAAAACTGTGAAAGCATAAACCAAAGTACAGGAATTCTCTTGTCAAGTAATTTCAATAAATTCTAATTGATAAAAAATTAACTTTTAGCAAAGGTTGTTAAACATTGAATCCTGATATCAAAACACATATTCAGAGAGTAGTCCTCAGCATAGGAGATATTAAATTCTTACCTGCAGGTTGTATCACTCCTCCATAATGTTCTACTCATCTCCTAGTATATGGATTGATGATTCATATATGTATCTAGAAAATTGGTTCTGAATTCCATTGGCCAATCTGATCTCAGACTCCTTGGGGAGCACCTCCAGCAGGCAAACTGTGGCTTCAGCTGTGGCTTCAGCTGTGGTGTTTCCTCTTGTAATTTGCTTTCTTGCAGTTTGAAGACAGCAACACCAAGAGGTACATTTTATGAGACACCTGATGCTGTAAATGTGTACTGAGCATGTGAGATATATAATGCAGAGCCTCTCACAGCACTGTAGTAGACCTGGAGTTCAGAAATCAAGCAGAAGAGCCTGTTCTATTTAAGCTTTCATAGGTTGTGAATTATTGCCAAAAGAAGTGCTCAAGGAAACTTTGGAATAAAAGAAGAAAAGGAAACATGAAATTTTGTTGCTTTCAAGATCATATAAACCAGAAAAAAGTCAGGATTGTAGTCTGAATTTTAGAGCTAACTCTGCCTTCCTCCCAGTTTTGGTGTCTCTGGCTTTCAATGTTCCAGAAAACTGAAAGGAAAATGGCAGATTTGATCTTGTGTATACAGAAGTCTTGTTTTATCATCTACAATTTATAAAGAGAAGGCAGACATAATAATCAAGTGTAGGTAACAAATCTACTGTTAAATTTTCCAGTATTGCAAAGAAACTGTTTTGATCAATATTTTAATTTCACTTGCAGGATTGGGTAGAGAGCTTAGCAGATGGTTGTCATAAACGCCATACCTCATTTTGGAAGTAGCATTCATATCTATCCAGCTTGGCACTAACTATACAGACCAATTTTCCCGCAGTTCTGTGCCAAAAGAAATAGGGCATGGAGAATATTTTTCTAATTATTTTCATATTTTATTAACCAATATCAGAACTGCTTAGCCTGTGGTTGCTCTATCCATAAATCTCCTATGTTTTACAGTTTTACCAGAAAAACTACAGTCAGTTATCGAATAGCAATGATCTAAATGACTAATTGCTAGCATTATTGGGTAATTTAATTAGAATAATCTGTACATTCTCTTGGTACTACTATTGCCAATGGTGAGTCTGAGTGAAATGATTGTGCCTAAATTACAAGCTTTTTGGGAAGAGAGAAATTCAGAAGGCATACTCATAAGCACAGAGTTGTCATTCTTAAAATTATTTAAGTGAAACTTACTCTTTATTTTTGTAGCACTTTAGATTTTTTTAATGGGGGAGCAGTTCCTCACTGTATATTTGTGTGAAGAGAAGGAAAGTCATATTGTCCACAGACCATTACCTTAGTCTATACAGTACTGTGGATTCACCCTCAGCTGGAAGAGAAAATACAACAAAATGTCCTGGGTTGGGTTATGGACAGGGAGAGATCACTCAGCAATTACTGTCATAAGCAAAACAGGCTTTACTTGGGGAGATCAGTTTAATTTATTACCAGTCAAATCAGAGTAGGATACTGAGAAATAAAAAGCAAATTTTAAAAACACACTCATCTGTCTTCTTGGGCTGAACTTCACACCACAATTCTCTTCCTCCTGCCCCCAGTGGCAGGAGGGGGATGGGGAATGGGAGTCATGATCAGTTCTTCACCTGTTGTCTCTGCTCTTCCTTCCTCCTTAGTGGCAGGACTTCTCACACACTCTCCCCCCTCCAGTGTGATTTCCCTTCAGGGGCTGCAGATGGATTTCTGCCCTATAGGGCAGTCTGAAAGCATACTGGCCCCAGGAGATGTTTCTGAACTTCTATGCCTGTCTGTTTAATTAGAACATTCTGAAGCTAATCATACGTTGTCTTCAGAAGTACTTCTTAAGTAAGGCTGAAAATTACCTCTGACAGATATTAGATACCTCTAAAAGAAATTAAGTAGGAACAGGAAAAGATTGAGTACCAAACAAAAGTCAGGAGCCTTTTGCATACTCTCTTACTGTGAACAAAGGTTTTATATATGAGAAAAATAGTATGGATAACATTCCAGTCTTATAGATTGATGGTGAAAATAATGAATGGGATCTCAACAGAGAAATTGGAATGTCCATGTTTTAGACCCTAAAAACAAAGGCCATTGATATAATAGTATCAAAACCAGAGGAGGTGATTTCTCTGAATGCCCTAACACCACACTCCTGTCTTCTCTTCCACATTTCATTAAAGACAGCTAGTAAGCAGCAAAGATAAACACTCTCCTTTGCATACTGGGACACAGGCACTCAGTGGTAAGAGCTGTGTGGCAGCAGTCTCACCATGTCCCTCCAGGGGACAAACCCCCTCTCCTAGAAGAGGAGGGGAAAGCCAGGGCTGGTTGTGTGGATAGATCCCATCACCAGGTGATACCCATTAGAAACTCAACCCTTCCTCCCCTCCTCCTCCTCTTTCACTGTCCCCAAAGAAAGCAGATCTGTTCGTGTTATGTGCAATTTCAATCTCTCATCACTAGACTGACCACACAGGGAGCGAAGACTTTCTGGAACTGAGTTTGAAGTTGCTTAGCTTGTGTTTTGGTGGTTAATAACATGTATCCTTAGCTTCTTTAGCCTCTAACTGGTGTAGCTTAATAAAGGAAGTTGATGTCTTCATAGAAATGAGACTAATAATGCTATCAAAATTGGTTTTTCTTTTCATGATTTATTTCCAGTAACATAACTGGAATAATTTGTCTAGGATATGCCATTAAAAATAAGAACCGTACTTTAAATTTGTCTCTTTACCTTAGCCTTGTAACTCAATCATTCATCTCTCTTGAACTGTTTGAAATACCTGATGTAACAAATTTGGATCCAAATGTCCCAAAATTTTTTTCCTGATTGTTCATTTCTTTAACAAATGGTTAATTCATAACTTTGTTTAAAAAGAAAACACAAAATTATAGAAAATAGGATGGCCATTTCTTCTATGAAAAATGTTTTTTTTCATTTCTGCATTTTAATGAGATGTTAGCTATACTGTATTTCCTACTCTTGAGAAAGAAAAGTGTCTGTGTTCGTCTTTGTGATACATGTGACTGATGTGTGAATCAGACAACAATCTCCCAGAATTCAGCAAAGTGAGATGTGGAAGATTTTCCCTATAAGGCTCAAGTCTGGAAACACTGGTTGGCTTTAAGACCTACTAATGGGATAATAGAAACCAGGGAGTAAAAGTCCAAGAGAGCAAGCAATGATTGCTATTTCTGTTGGATCCAACTGAAACTTCATGTGCTTTGTAAACTGATATTTTAATCTGATACGATTGAATAAGAAGAAAATTGAGCCCTTTATGATTATTCTCTTCAGGGCCTGGGGAGATTAATTTATAAATAATATACCTGTCCTTTATGCTGTTACTCAGATTTTTGAAAGCTTCACTGGCTGTTCTGCAATTATGCTAATGATATCTTTGACCCAATGTTCAATGCAGAAAGTGATGCTTAAGCTGTGCTTCTGTCAGTGGATTCTTTCTGTTTCAAGCCTCTTAGTATTTACTTTCATAAGTATGCTAAAAAAGGGGGGAAAAAAAGGCTGCTGTAATAACTAGTGGGAACAAAAGAAAGTATTTTGCATTTGTACTTATGCTACATATGTTTGAACTTCTCCATCTTTTGCAATTTGTTTATGGAGGGGCAAACTTTTTAGTGGATGATTAGGATGCAGGAAAGAGTAGGACAGTCCCATAGGGGTTCTGTATCACTTGACAGGAAAATTCGTGCATGTTAAGGGGATACTAATGGTGATGCTGGTTTATTTCTTTTATTCTTGATGTCCATATATGTTCCTCATAAAGAAAAGTCAAATCAGCTCCCCATGAACTTTTAGGTAACTTTCCAGATGCCCAGGAACTTGTAGTCAGGCATTGTGGTCAGGTCGAAATTTCTGCTTTTGATTCACTGTATAAACTTACAGAATATATTTAACATTGATGCCACTTGCTACCTAATTAAGAAAATTAGCATAATCATACTTAATTGCTGTCCCTATTTCATAGGGAGTTTAAGGATAAATTAGGTACCAGAGTTTGAAATAGAAAAAGCTTTCTAAGTGGGTAATATGATCCACTTGTTCAGTCTGTTGACCTCAACTGATAATGAAAAAGCTTCAGCTAATAAATGTAGGATCTGTATTAACTAATGATTTTCTGCTATAGTGGGGCTTATTATATCTACTTCACAGCCTTCTCAAATTCTGAGAAAAGATTCTGTGGTAACAACTCAGAAAGTTTCATCAAAAGAGGAAAGAGAGCAGGAAACAGCATTATGCTTAATTCCTTTCTTTGTAATGACATACAATTCTGTTGTCAGTCTTACATTATTAGTTTTCAAGGAGGACAGGGACTACTATTGATAATAGTATATTGTGTAAGATGCTAAAATAAGCAGGGTCTCTTGCAATGTTGTCTCATTTATGAATATGCTGCAATATGTGTAAAGATAGGTAGATTATCATAACCTTCTGCTGCTGAAGTGCAGCAAAGATTCTTTTGTAAGAAACAGTGGCCATGGACAAATGAGATCAAACAGGCACAACAGATGATGATGATGATGGTAATGATGATAATATAAGTGACCCACTTAGACAGGGAAAAAAAGAACCATAGCTGTGAAAAAAACCAGACAGATGACTACACTAAAAATAATAGACTTATTGAAATGCTTGTAGGCTAAGGGTATAGGCCTAGCAATAAGTTGACTATTGGCAGGTCATTTATCCATCATCTTGAAGAAAAAAGGCTACTCTTTAGTAAAGATGAGAAAGATGTACTGGGCAGAAACAACATATTATCCTTACGGTTTCCACTGTTTTCCCAGGAAACAAAAATGGGTGAATCTTTATAGAAGCAAAGGAAAAGGAGTCTTTAGAAAGATTGTTAATATTAAACTATCCTTGGGAATCCTTTTTCTTTTACATTCCCTTTCACTTGTCCTTTCCTACAAGAATGATGATTTATCCATGCTGAAATAGCTGGATGCCATGTTTCTAGCTCCAAGTCCTGTGGTGGAATGGCACCATCCTCCATGGTAAGTGGTTGTAGTTGGTTTACCATGGTTGGATGCCAGGCACCCACCAAAGCCTCTCCATCACTTCCTTCCACAGCTGCACAGGGGAGAGAAAATATAACAGAGAGTTCATAAATTGAGGTAAGGAGAGGGAGAGATCACTCACCAAACCCTATCACAGGCAAAAGAGGCTAGAATTAGAGCTATTAATTGAATTTATTACTGTCAAAATCAGAGCAGGATAATGAGAAGCAAAATAAGACCTTAAAAGCACCTTCCTTCCACCCTTTCCTTCCTAACTCTAATTCTTCATTCCAGCAGTGCAGGGAGACTGGGAATGGGGGTTATGGTCTGTCCATAATGGAGATTGTTTCTGCTGCTGATCAGGGAGAGGAGTCCTTCCCTGCTCCATCCAGTGTGAGGTCCTCCCACAGGAGACAGTCCTTCATGAACTTTTTGAATGTGAGTCCATCCCACAAGAGACAGTTCTCCACATACTGCCCCACAAACTGCCCCAGCATGGGACACTGTTCCACAGGGTGCAGTCTTTCAGGCACAGCCTGCTCCAGCATGGGCTGCTCTCTCCACAGGTCCCTGTCAAGACGCTGCTCCAGCACAGGCCTCCATTGGGTCACAGTCTCCTTTCAGCCATCCACCTGCTCCATTGCTGGTCTCCTCCCAGGGCTGCAGGTGGATCTCTGCATCCCCTGGCCCTCCATGGGCTGCAGGGGCACAGCTGCCTCACCGTGGGCTGCACCACGGGCTGCAGGGGAATCTCAGCTCTGGCACCTGGAGCACCTCCTGCCCCTCCTTCTGCACTGACCTTGGAGTCTGCAGAGCTGTTCCTCCCACATGTTCTCACCCTTCTCTTCTCTGGCCACAATTACATCTTAGCAATAACTTTGTTTCCTTCTTCTTAAAGATCTTGTGACAGAGGTATTACCATCATTTCCAGCTGGCCCTGTCTTGACTAGCAACATGTTTGGAGCTGCCAGGGATTGGCTCTGATGGACATGAAGGAAACTTCCAGCAGCTTCTCACAGAAGCCACCCCTGTAGCCATCCCAGAACCAAAGCTTGGCCGTGCCAATCCCGAAGCAGTGGTGTCCGTGACTGATCTCAGATAGTGCTCCTCCATGTCCACTATAGATGCCATGAGGTAGAAAAGATGTTTCTTTCCTTAAGCAAAAAACGTGAAAGCTGAATGATACTTAAAATTACCAGAATGTACAAATAGATCAGATGAAAAAGATTAAATTGAGACAGGGAATGATCACAGGGTGAGGAGGTGCCTCGAAAAAGAAGGGGAAATTATTCCCACACAGCTATGGCCTTGCAAAACCCATGGCCAGACTTGTTGCAAACCAACAGATCAGACAGTGGCAGCGGCAGAGAGCAGCTGCTGGGGAGGACACAGAGAGTGTAACAGATGCTGCTGGAGTCACTGTGACACAGCCACAACCTGAAAAAGCCTTTGTCTCACTAATGTGCCCCATGGCACTGAGATGCCTGTGGAGCCTGTGTCTGCCTGAGTGTGCCTTTTCTAAGGTCAGTACTTGTTTGACAGGTCTTGATTTTGTGCTGACTCTGTTTCTTATGTCTCCTTGTTTACTAGCTTGTGGTGTTTGATACACCATCTGTTTCTTCCCTCTCTGCTTTTTCTTCTGTTTTTAACACCGTAAGTCATGTTGAATGTAACTACATGTATGCTTTTCATCTAATATCTTAAATAGTTTGGTGGTTTGATTACCACAGAGTTTAAGTGCCTACCCTTTCTTTGACCTTCAGACAAAAAGCCAGATTTCAGTCTTGTTTACCCTTATTATAGAGCCTAAATAACTCTGTTGGGCATCATGCAATTACACTATATGCTGTTATAAATAGCAAGATAATTTCACCAAGCTACAGGCTTCACACCCTTTCCATCTGGGCATGGGACAGACAGATGCATGGCAGTTCAGGAAGAGCCCTGTGTCTCTTTTATGCTGCACAGGGCTCACAGCCCCAGCGCTGGTTATGGCCACAGACACCACCGTGTCAGTGCAATTGCTGGGGCTGTTGGAGGCGAGCTGTCAGAACTGGATGGCAGCTACCTCCTCCATTTTGCTACAGAATTTTTGTTTGGCAATTCATGCTTGCTTTCGGCTTGAATTTTACCATATGATGGCTTAGCATTATGGACAGAAGCTAATATTTTGTCTGCCATCCCAATTTTCTGCCATCCTTGTAGTCTGGCTTCTAGGACTGTCCTGCCTCCATCTCCTAGAGCAGTTGCATACTCATTATCAATACCAGTCCCTTTAATGTATTAAGTGGTGGTTTTCTGATGGAGAACTGCAAGAAAATGCAACTCATTTTCTTGCAGCTTTTAGGAGAGAAACAGGAGGCTGCACTTCGTGTCCTCTAAAAGGTTGAAGGATCAGGACTCGCACAACTTCACAAGCAACATCAGCAAGTTATTTCTTTGTTTCTCCGTGCCTGGGTCATGCCAGCTCCTGTCATTGTCAGAACTGATGTGCTCTACGGAACAGGGAAAGAAAGCAAGTCTCCACAAATTTGTGCTGAGATGAGGGTTTAAGGAATAGGCTGTTTCTTAAGATGTCAGAAATGCTGAAGGACAGCAGCGTCACTAGGCAGGTGGGGAAACAGAAAAAAATCCCTGTATGTCAGAGATCAGCAGCCATAATAACACATTTTTTCAATAGAAAATAAACTTCTAGGTTACCTTGTTTTGCCACAGAAGTGGGTGAGGGAAGCATTTCAGAAGTCCTGGGAAGCAAACTGGTGTTTGGGAACCTGTGCCTCCTGGAGGTCAGTGGTGCTTTCTCATTGACCACAGCAGCTGAGCACCCCAGCATCAATGCTTTTATCTCTCTTTCTCTTTTACTAATGTAAATAAGAAGTGAGAGCCAGATGATAGCAGTTACAATTGACAGCCTCCAGGTTTACTGACAAGTTTAATAATAATAATCATGTTGTTCATCATCTGATGAGTACAGTGATTCTTTCTAATGCTTGTAATGCTTTTCAAAATAGTGACATGTCTAACCAAAAGTCTTTTTTTGGTTTAATAAATTTCTCAGCAACTTTATTTAAAAATCTCTCACATAAACATGTATTAAATAGAGTAATTCAAGTAAACAGATATTAAATGTACAAGCAGGAATTTATTGCTGCACGCAATCAGTGAAGAAACTCATTAAAGAAAATTGTTACTTACTATTTTCATAGTTCAAGTTAATTAACTAGCAAAAACATTTTAAATCAAAAATGAACAAAAATTCACTTGTTTTCATTTAATGTTTTGTTTCAGGGGTTTTTTTGCTTGTAAGTGTACATGTTAAACTGCAGTTTGTGTTTAGGAATTCTAGTCCTTTGTGAAAGTATAAAACTACAGCATGTGTCCTTTAATATTGTATTCATATTGGAGGAGCAGACCTGAGCTCAAACACTGTTTTGTGCTAGTTGTCACGGACCTGTACCACATAATAAATGGGAAGCAGAGATTGGAGGATAGTGTCACCAGAGATATTGCAAGGTTACTCACTAACCATTGTAAATGCATACCCACAGCTTCACACACATAGGCCCTGGATAACGTGAAAAATCAGAGCAAACAAACTGCCAGTACAAGTGATTGCACATGTTGTTAATACAAGGAGCAGATTACGCTGGAATCCTCTCTTTCTGATTTTGATAAGTCTTCTCTATCCCTCCAGATAATCCCCACCATCTTTTTTGTCTTTCCTTTCCCCATTGAATAATCTCCAGTAGCTCCAAGCTAAATTCCTTTTCTCTGTTCATATAAGTGAAAATTTTTCCTGGCCTGAGTCTGGTGAACAGATTTTTTTTTTTTTTTTTTTGGTCCAGGAGATAGAAGTGGAAAGAAATTCAGACTTAGGTAGGGGTTTCAGAGTTTGCCACAAACAGAACAGAATATGACTGAATTAAAGGAAGATATACTCCTTTTTTTACCTCTGGATTTTCTTAGCTGGATTTCTCACACATTTTGATGGGGGTGGGAAGGAAATTCTCAAACAACACACCCTTCTTCATTGACATGCCTTTGCAGCAACCAGATTGCACAATGAGCTCTGACTTTCCAGGGGAAAGATTAGAAATGTTATATTTGCTTTTCTAGTAAGAAGTTATGACTCCAGGATTTCTTTGATGTGCCAGACAGTGATTACTGGAACTGGCACAATCTCACATGTTTACTAAAAGAATATTTAATAACTTCTGATATGCTATTCTTCAAACTTGTTTTTAAAAGCATTCAGATTGATTTTTGTTAGGAGAATTCACTTAAGTCAGATATCACTTTCCCTGGTTTACTTTCCTCAGATTTTAATGCTAGGTAGAAAAATAAATGTAATTTGTAATGGAAACCAATCTTCAACCTTTTCCATATCACTGAACAGAAATTTCCTAGCAAATATTTGCATATAGTTGCTTCCTATAGAATGCCTAAGAAACAGCTACTTCTACTGCCACGTTTAGTAAATGATGAATATTCCATCAGCCTCAGTGTAAAACTCAAGAAACCTGTGTTTCTCACTGGCTTTAAATGTGTGTATGCTTGTTTAGGTGTTTAAATAAGCAAAGGAAGAGCATTACAATACTGTAGAACATAAATGGGTTGCAACTCCATCATAATAATACCTATTCTTGTTCTGTAGTATGTCACATAGTCTTCCTAAAATAATTATGAAACCTTTATAGCAAATGTATTTTGATTCATTTTCATGAATGTAGACATAGCTTTTTTATTTCATTGTAACAAACCTGTTTTGTTTGAGTAACAGAAACTGAAATTATTAAATCTTCCTGATAGTTTTCTGAACTTTGATGAGTGGGCGCCAAAACCCAAGAATGAGAGGGATTACTTACACAGACTCTGATGTGATAAATGCCAGGTTAGATTGTGCATCTAAAACATTGGTGTAAATGGCTCTGCCAAGGTCACTTCATGGCCAGTGCCCGACAGACATCACATGGAAGTGTTCAGTAGTTTGGACTGTATTTGAATTTCTGTAATTTGGCCTTTGTGAAAGCTTTCACATAACTTTCCTGTCAGGCTAATAGATTTGAGATCTGGATGAATGAGCAATCTTGCTGTGTTAGCTAGCTAGCATGTTGTATAGCTGACACTTCTCCTGTACAGTTACTGAATAAACCACCAGTTTTTTCTGTACTAAAGGAATGAAACAAAAACAAAAACAAAACAAAAACAAACAAGCAAAATCACACAAAAACAAAACAAGCAAACAAAAACCAGACCCACCACAGACATGTACCACTAAATAGAAGACAAACTGATCTATTTTATATACACCTATCATACTGGAAAGAACCAGGCAAACATCAAAACCAGAAGCAAAATAAAAACATAAGTTGATAGATCAGATATTACATTATGTGAGGACATTTTCTGCCCTAAGGTTTCCAGTCTACTCAAGATTCTCTTGTCCAGTTTAGTTAAAGACTGTCTTAGATGGTCTGTAAAAGACTTTGTTCTATCTACTATTACCACATCTTTCTTAAAGAAAATTCCTGCACATTTATGTAAATAGTGCTACCAAAGGACATATTTCAAAACCATTCCCATATTCTTATATTTTACGCGTATTTTATTTTGAAGACAAATACAATTTACACTTCCAGGCAGAGACAGACATTGCACATCCACATGTTACTCAGTTAAATGTTTACTTTGTTTACATGCTTAGTTAAATTTTAAATACCTGCAAAACTGGAAGCAATTTTAAAAATTAAGGGTCAGTCAACAAGTCCTAACTATGTTTTTTTTCCTTAGTTTTGATTTGCATAAATGCAAATAAACTCCAACTGTAGCACCAACTTTACATAGTACAAATAAGAATATGCATGGAGCCATTCACTTGTTGCAGGGCAGAGCACTGCCAGTTAGTATAGCTGGAAAATACTAAAAAATACCAAATTGAGAAAATAAACATTAAAATAAAACTCACAAGAATGTGAGCATTATGTGTAAGTACACAACAGATGATTGAAATAACTTCTAGTTACACTGATATCACAAAAACTCTTCATTTTCAGATTCCTTCTCTTTTACGTCAATTCTGATATAATAACTGTATTTGATACAGAATAGTGATCTTTTAATGCTGTTCTTCAAATAACTAATGTCTGAATATGGGTACTATGATAGCAAAAACTCATTGAGATTGCTAAAGTAAATATAATCTTATCAGCAGAGAGTTAAACCAAAAAATTTTGTATGGCTTTAAAAAAAGAGGCTAATCACTAAGTCATTAGAATTCTCTCTTAAAAACAGAAAATAGAAAATTGATTAATATTTTTCAATTTTCCTATTTGTATTATGCAGACAAGGCAAATTCTCTAGAAGAGTGCATATCTATAATATCTATAATAATCATCTGGAAGTCTTTTGAAATATGGGTATTTTTCTGTATATGTGCATGATCATATATGCATGTGTGTATGTATATGTATGCATGCACATATATATGTTTTTATTGTTGGATGTTTTTGAGCTTTTAAATAGCACTGCATTCTCAGCCTAGAGGAATGACGTGTAATATTGAATGCTTAAGCCAAACATAATTGCTATCAAATGTCCTCATGCTGAATTGGCATCAATCAGTGCTACAGTGTAATCATGTGTACTTAATCATAGGCAGAAAATGCTAAACAGTGAATGAAAATCTCTTCCTTATGCATTTCATTATCTGAAAGCTTAAGTGGACATTAAGTGATGCAGGGTAATAGCACAAAACATCATTATCATGTTGTTATATTTAGACTTGAGTGACATGGAAAAAGCTGAATTTGTCTTATAAGAAATGCATATTGTTAAATTTGATATGTTCTAAAATAATTACCATATTATCCATCATATAAAACTTAATTTTTTATTCCAGGAAATGAAAAAAAACAAACAAACCAAAGAACAGTCTGTTACAAGATGGTTCACCCAACTAAAAAACCCTCTTTTTAGTGGGATAATGAGGGAAAGAAAAATCTGTGGACGTGATCGAGATGGAAGCCATTGCAGTGAAATTTTCCCTTTGAAAGGGAGTGTGTTTGAGATCCATTTTCCTTTCACCCTTTAACCTTGATAAATCCTCAGCAAAGCTGTATGCTGTGTATAGAATGAAAGAACATACCTGGGCAAAAAAAGAGTAATTATGAAAACGTTATTAGACATTTCTGTGGAGCTGGTCTGTCATAGTACTCAACCCTATAATTAAATTCAAATGAAGAACTGGTGAACTGGTTTGTTACTGCATCTTCTTGGTCCCTGCCAGATGAAGGTAGAGGATATAAACTGTAATTTTGTATCAGACTTGGTACCTGTGTTAAAATGAGAAGTACTGAAAATGTTAGTTGATTTATGTAATACTTCTATTTCAAAAATCTATGTAATCACATCAGTGTCTTAAATAGATGATCATTTTTCCATAATTTACACACAGTTTTATTGAGTGCTGCAATACTCTGCTATCTTAATGCAGAAAATTCATTATCCAGCATCTGGTTTAGAAGGTAGCTTGTAATATCACTGGTGACAACTAGATTCCATAGTTTTCACTGGAGCAAATATTGTATTTTCCCCATCAGCACTCAGGGCTGAATAGCAAACAATTCAAATCACAAAGCAAAATAACCAAAGATTATAAACTCTGAAGATACTGGGTTTGCAGATAATTAGGCTATTGTATCAGATTTCCACAATGAGGAACAAAACCACTGGCATTAGCTGACAAAAAAATAATCTAATCTTTCTCATAGGTTAGTGTGAAAATAATGTTCTAGCACTCCCGCTGCCCTAGTTATAGTACTCTGTAGGCTCAAATCATTGGCATTATGCTAAGGTAAAAGCTATTTGTTGAACTTTATACAGAAAATGTTGCACATATTTCTTCTTTTCCAGTTTTAAATCCTGATTTTTTCCTGTAACGTAGGATTTTAGCCCTTAGTTGCTGTAAAGCAATTCTATTTTGCATTAATAAAACCACAAACTATTTGGCAGCACAGAGACATATTTATGTATCAACTGACATAGTAGAAATATTTACAGTTAGAATACATTTCATTTAGGGAATGACAGAATAAAATCCATGGATTTTGTTCCCAGGAAACAAATTGCATAATCCACTGTTGAATTTTTTATTGTTTGTTTTTAAATTTAAATGCATTTATTAAGTGTATGAATTCACTTAGGCTTTCTTGGATTTTGTATGCCATGGAATGGAATTGTTCATGAAGCTGCCCCAACATCATTCAAAGACGTAAAAAGGAAAAGGTAAAAATAAGTTCTGAATTAAAATCTTTCCTTTAACTGCAGACAGACCTGCTTGCCTGTGAAAAGGTTTTTTTGGCTGCCAGTGATGGCTGCCAAATTCCACTTTCAAAAAATTTGTATGCTCCCATCATGACTCATCAACATTTCTGCATTTTAAATGGCTATTTGAACTGAAAACTACAGAGTTTTCTTTTCATTGGTGTAGTTTAGAAACACATTCTGAGCTGAATCAAAAGTTTGATACTTTGTTGACTTATGACTGTGTTTAGAAACAGGAAAAGGAAACCTACCATGTTGAAAAATTCAAATGCATTTTCACAGCAATGAGCCCTAGTTCCTTGCAAAATCTGTGTTTGTGAATACAAAATGTGTACAAGTACAGGCACACACAATTGCATCTGGAACAAGCAGATTTTTTTTTGTGCAAAAAGTCTTTTGTGTTTTCAGTCTTTTGTGTCTGCGTGACTGTGTGCTTTCAAAACATGGCTGTAAATGCAGGCTGCCTTAACAAAATACAACATAAACCCTATATAGGCAATAAACCCTAGCAAGTCTTAGCTGGGCATTTTCTGATGTGATGATCTGAAACTTGCATGGCAAGGAAATCTCAGACCTAAAAGAAAGAGAACTACTATGAAGATTAAATTGCATCTTGAAGGAGGTGTGATTCAGTGAATGAGAATTAATTTACATTTGTTGGAGAGTGTGATGCCAGCTGAACAGACTCTTTTTCAAAATTACTTCAGCCCACAATTTGGGAGTGCGTAATTCAGCATAAGAAATGAATCATTCAGCAGCAGAATTTTGTATGGATTCCTAGTATGAACCTGAAACTCACCCTTGAGCCATCAAATAATTTATAACATAGGACTTCCTTTCACAGGATAAGAATGTGCTTGAAGCTGGAAGGGATCTCCAGAGGTCATCCAGTTCAACCCCCTCCAGGTACCCAAGACTGTGTCCAGACAGCTCTTGAATATCTCCAAAGATGGAGACTCCACAATACCTCTGGGCAACCTGTGCCACTGTTCAGAATCCTCACAGAAGAAAAAAAAAAAATTTTGCATGATCAGATTGAATTTCGTATGTTTAAATTTGCTGCTGTTTTGTCTTGTCCTATCAGTGGACACCACTGAGTAGGGGTTATGGGGGTTTTCTGGGGGATGTGTGGAAATTCTCTTTTCCAAATCTTCAAACTTGTGGCCCTGATGCAAAGACAAAAAAGTGTTAGTAGGAGTTAATTAGGATGAAACAAGTGATTTTTTTTCCAAAAACAGAAAACAAAATTACAATTCTACTAACTGTAAATTATGTTTGGGGAAATAGAAAATTCTGAAATTACATGATGCCAAGAGACACAATGGGATACAGAAGACACACTCTAATTAGTCATGCTTGAGTCTTCCACCAGTCCCTGAGCTCTGGTCAGATGTTTTGGTTTAAAAAAAGACACGGGGAAAAGGCAACATTTTCACATTACTGTGTTAACTGTATAAAACTGAATTGATGGTGGGTTGCATTGCATTCTGTAGCACATACAGCCTTTTGCCTTCTTCTGGATATTTTAAGTTGGTGCTGGAAAAAGGCTCTAGAGAGATGAAGGTAAGATTGCTTTGCCAATAAAACAAAACCTGGAGAAATATGAAATGCTCCTGGTTTGTGCAGATCACCTGGCAGTTTTTGAAAAGATGCTGGATAGATTTCTGTGGTGTATCTTTAATTTCTTTATATCTAGGTTTATGATTAAATGTTCAATGAGAACTGATATATTTACAAACATTGTTCCAGACATTTGATCTCTGCCAATCTGAAATCAACCCAATCAACTGCTATCATTCAGGTGAAATTTCCACTTAAAATGCAAAGATCTAGTGCATTTCTTCAGACCGTTGCAGAAATGTGGCATTTGTAAGGCTGGGGTTGTATTAAAAAATACTTGTTTGGAAGTTTCCAAATATTGAAAAAACTGTGGGCTATGCTTGGTAAGAGAGGAAAACAGACTTGTTGGTCTGTAATATGTATTGTAGTACTTAAAAGAGGGTTCTTCTAAGACTCTCTCAGCTTACTTTTGCTTCAAAATCCTTTTCATAAGGATATGGATCATAGTTCTTACTATACTTCAGGAGCATAAAAGACAGGGCAGCAGTTTATTACAGCAGAATCCAGAATCTCCAGAGAAAAGGCAGAACCACTTGAAATTAAATGAATTAAAGTTTTGCTTTTGTTTTGCTCCTTTTCTTTCTACAGAAGGAAGTATAGGATTGGGATTGACTTGCTTTTGGCGTTCTTGAGATGAAGAATCCTGGGACAAAGGACAGAGTTCTCCAAATATTTCAAAATAAAAATAAATTCATAGTAATGCAGTTAGCATGAACATGATGATGGTGATTGTCCAGAGAGCATTTTTTTCAAAATTAGTGTCGAATTCTTCCTTTTGCAGAGATAAAGAAAAGGATGCTCAAAGGAAAGAGTACAGGCAAGAAGAGGTGCCTGATACCTGTCTTCTCATTGTTATTGTGTGTAGAAAAATAAAGTAAATAGTTTATATGCTGGTGAACAGAACTACAGGGGCAGACTTGAGGGCAGTTAAAATTTCCCAGTGGTTTCCCTGGAATCACCAAGTTAAGTGATGAAAAAACTCTGGGTTTTTAACAGCAATATAAGGTATGTTAATTCTCAGCATGCCTTAGTAAGGCTCTGGCATAATAGTAGGAAAGCCTGGTTTCCTACTATTTCAGGTTAAGACATGAATTTTCAACCCAGGTTATTTATAGAAGGTTTAAGGAATCCAGGAGAACCATGAGGTTTTTACCTAAACCACTTAGCCCAAGTGGTAATGAGTGTAAATAACTGTGGGTTATTGAGACCTGCTCAGCAGAGAGCTGGATTGGAGACTTTAATCTCATAAACCCCAGGTCTGGATAGCTTAAGTTCGATAAAATAATCTACCTTTGCTGCTAAGTAGGATTAGCTGCAGCCACTGGAAACAGAATACTCAGCACCCTGAAGTCATATGTGTTTGCCTTTGCTTGCTATGCTGAATATGAATACATAATGAGACATTGAAATCCAGTGCCTATCCATATTAATCATTGAAACACATGGCAAACACTTTAAAATAAATTAAGTATATTTTGGTTTTAATTAAATACTTTTCAGTTAAAATAATTGATTGTTTTAATTACAAAAAAAAAAATAAATTAATCTCAGATTTATAGCACTCTTTCCTTCTAAAAAACAAGTGATGCAGTTATTTTTATTTCTTTAGTGTTCGCTCATACTTTCTATGATGAAGTGAATTATTTTATTGAAAGATGAGGTATTTAGTTGTCCTAAATTTGAAATATTTATTTAAATTAAGAAAAATTTTCTTGAATTGAATGGAAAACTAGAAAGAAAATCTAGCACAGATTTCTACCATGCTTCTAAAATCAATAATGTAGAACTGGGGTAATTATGGTTAAATAATAATTTGGAACTAATGGGTTCACAATCACTTGCATTCAGTTCCACATAATTCCCCTGTAAGTCCATATAATTTTTTGGATTGAAAACATGCAAAGCAAAGTGACAGATATTTACCTGTATTTTGATGTTAAGATAGCTCACCACTATAGAAGAGTGGCAATGAATCATCCTTCAGGTAAATTTTTTTGTATTTACATCACAACTGAGTCTTATTAGCACTACCTGTTATTTTTAGATAAAAAAATAAATGAACTCACAATTTTAGCTATATGACTAAACCCCTGTAGCTCCACAATTTGTCACCTGCCCCAGCTTTTAGTCACAGAAAAGCACTGATCAGCGGGGTCTTTTTTCATAGTCAAGAATATAGGGTTGATTTCAAACTGGGTCAAGAATATAGGGTTGATTTCAAACCCCAGTTGTGATTCTGCCGTGAAACCGGGTGAAACTTGAGGTCATGAGACAGCGAGGTTCTGGGTGCCTGGTTTGGGTGTGTTTGTGGGGTTTGTATAACTGAGGTAACAGCCCTGAAGTACGAGCACAGGTGGAGTCACTCACACTTGGGCTCTGAACAAACATAACATATTTGTGCTGAATGGGAACTCTGCTTGGAAAATTCAGCTTATGTGGCACTTGGTTAACAGCTGCTGGCATCCACTTTCCAGATGGAATTAGTGAGTCCTTTTAAAGTGGCACTGGGCTCAGCAAAGTTCTTCAGGGCATAGGAGTTGTGCTTACTCATATAACATCTCCTCAATCTGCCCTTGTATTTTAAGGTTAAAAATGAAAAGGTGAGACCTTCTGTCTCATTTCCTAGTTATTCAACCATATTTTCACTATCCCAGTTCAGACTGTGACTTTAGGAAAGGAGATTTGTGGCCAGGATAATGTTACCCATATTACTAATAATTAGTATTGACTTAATAACCAGTTTTCAATATATGCTGTATTTTAAATACCTATATTTGCTTTCACACCAGTTTAATAAACAATTACAGAAACTTCTTGCTTTAGCTGTTTAGGAAAGACTGAAGAATATAGTTCTAACAAAAGAGAGTGATTAACGTCTGCCTTGAAAAAAGTTCAGTGAAGATTTCTTTCCTTTCATCCAGTGATAATGTATGCATTTTCTGCTATAAGAAAAAGAAAAAAAATAATCTCTATGAATAAAAAACAAAGTAACTTAATAATTCCCTTTTTGTAGATTTCTGACTCATAGCACAGAATTAAATTTTTTAAGAGTTTTCTTTGATAAGGGTCCGGATTAGTAGCTTCAAAGGGACCTAATGTATCAAAATGATACATTAGGTCCCTTTTGATACATTTCAGTGATGCATAATCATAATAAGCAGGGAGGACAACCATATATGTTTTGTATGCCATTATTTAAATAATGTAAATATATGTATATATTATATGAATCTTAGAAATATTTTAAAATGTTTAAATGTTTGCAAGTGCAAAACTGTATGGAGTGCCGTAAGAAGGAGCTAGGTAGGGTCACTTCAATATGTCTATAAGAGTACAATAATTGTAATGGAAAGAAACTGAACGATTGTTTTCCAAGCCCATTTTACCTTCTTCTCTTTTTTTCCATTTCAGTACCATGTATAATTACTGATCACATTTCTTGGAAATGTTAGAAAAGTATTGAATAGTATTTTTTCTTTTATTATGGGAAATGTTTTCAGATATCAGGAAGCTAGAGTTTAATCTTCAATGCCAAGATTATCATCATTAAACTCTTTAAACATTTAGAATAAATGCCATCATGTTATGTTTCAAGAAAAATAACCCATTTTTAAGAAAATACACTGATGGACTGGAGACTCAGAAATGGAGTTGAATAAGTTATATGCTAATGAATCTAGTAGTATGAAGAAAATATGATCATTAGGTCTGACTTCTTCTTATGACATTTACATTTCTCAGTATGCCTGTGGTTTTTTCCTCTTGAGAATACAGTTTGCTTCTGTGCTCAGTAAATATCATTAGGGTTACCTGATGCATACCTCCAGATTTATCATATTTGGAGCAACACTAGAGTGAATGAGGAAGCTGGGATGAAATACAGACCTTCATATAATAAATGGAATAACTTTCTATAAATGCAGCTGTTTAGAAGCTGTTAGAAGCTGCTTTTCTGCTTCTGGATGTTGTTTATAAATAGGCTTTTTTTACCTATAAGTTTTCTTGCAGCATTCCACATGACAGCATACATCTTTTCCTCTGCTTTACTGCCACTTCTTGGATTAATAGTTGGGCTTGATCTTCAGTTGTTTCTGTTCAGGTGTTTTCAGTGAGCGGGTCCTTCAGCCAGGGAATGTATTTAACTTTTCCCCTTGAACCTGTAAAGTTCATATTTGATCTGAAGATGGTCTTCTTGTGCAGCCACCTTGGGAGGGATAGGGTAGACACAGCAGCCATGAGGAAATGTAAGAAGCAAAAAGACTTTTTGCTACTTGGTAATAAGCAGGAATTAGATAATATTCAGTCAACCAAAAAAAAAAGTGTAACATTCAGTCAACAAAAAAAAATTCTGTTACAATACCTCAAAACCTTCTTCAACACATGCTACAGAGAAAAAAAAGGAGATATTATAAATATAAAGTGGATAAACTTATTTAAGGAGTTTATGCAATAGTAAAATTAAATATATTCAACTTAAATAACTACTATAGAACTGATTACATTTTTATCATGCTATATATTGAGTTGTTTAGCTTGAAACTCTGACAGTACTTTCGCCTAGATCTGCCTGCATTAATTGCTTACTCAGTTATATACATTTCATTCCTAATCTTTCATACACCATGTATATTAAAGGGAGCAGAGAGACACTTGGGAATGAGTATATCTGTACTTGGTACAGTCTAATGGTCTAATCTTTCCTTTGTAAATTATTTTCTACCTCTTGTTACTCCTTGTTATTTCCTTAGTAATCTTTCTTTTTGTCTCAAATCTCATTCGGAAAAAAAAAAAACTTAAAACATTTGACATCTGATGCATACCTTTCTAATGGGATTATTAAATCAGCTGTTTTAAACCTACATATTTGTTGCTAATTTTTTGAGCTTGCCATTTGATTTGGTTTTTCCACTGTCATGATTTCAGCTTTTCTTGTCTGATATGTTTCTTTTCCTTTCACTATTTTTAAATTTATTTATATATTTCTACTTTTTTCAGATGAAGTTACGCATTAATTTCAAAAAGCTAAATGTATATTATTTTAATATTTTTAGTTTCTGTAACAGTTCAGTGACCCTAGGATTCAATAGCAGCATTCTTTCACTGTCTTTACCTCATGCTTATTTAATTTAGTATGGAGAGAAGGACTCCTTGCATACCTTCTTGTTCTCCTGTGATTGTCCTCTGTACTGCTACACTGGCTATCCATAAATCTATCAGCAATGAAACTAATTTAGATTATAGCAGTTCAAACCAAGCAGATTGAAAAAATCTTTGATTCCAGCGGTGAAAATTGCTCTTGTATTTTTATGATGCTATTACAGACCATCTTCCCAGCAGGTATCTTTTTTTTTTTCCTTACTATGCAAAAAAAGTCTTTGCACTGCATGGGATGTGCTATGCTGTTTAGTTTGGGTTAGCCAGATTGCTGTGTAGGAGGAGTGCATGAGAAATAGAGATACTGTGTTTTCTGTCTCAGCCTCAGGCTAGGGAAAATGTCAAGGCACTGCACCTTCCAAAGCCAAGCCCTTGTGGCTGCCTGAGGTTCCCAGAAGGAGCTTCTGTCTCCATCCTTTACTATCAGTCCAGCTTTGGCACCAGTTTGTTCTCTGCCAAGCAGAGGCGTTTGGTGCCATCAGGAGTGGAGACAATGCTGCTCCAGTCATCATGACCTAGGTGCTCTTGTTTAAAAAAATTCATAGACACAGGCTATGGCTAAATCGGATGATCAAAGAGATATTCAGTGTTCCTAAAGGGTCCTGCTTGCAACAGAATCTACACCAGAACCTGGGTTAGTCTGGAACAGTTAGTTTTCTAGAAAAATGAAGGACCAAACAGGCCATGCTACCATTCCCACAGCTCCTCTGTCAAAAGAGTGCTGACTATAATAAATCACCCTTCTGCCAGCTTCTGCTCCCAGGATGTTACAGCTGGGTCTATGGTAACTGAAATTTAAGATATTCTTTATCTTCTGAGTTATGGTTATTAATAGATTTCAGTATATGCTAGCATAATTATTAAGAAATTTCTGCATCTGTAAAATAGACTTAGTGCTTGCCAAGTCAGTCCTTATTCCAAGGACAGCTCATGTTACCATAATTGTATTGCAATAAGTAAAAAAACCATAAAATTTGATTTAAAAACTAGTTCCTGTGGCATGTATCAAGTTTAGTTCCAATGTATTATATGCTATCAACCTGTACAGATTATCACCTAATGGGACTCTTTAAAGTTCTGAAATTATTCAGAAGCTGTAAAAGAAAGGGCACTCCACAGACCTGGGATAAGATACTTTCTTGCCCAGACTTCTCATTCTTGCTTGCCCTTTCTAGTCTCCTCAGGTCGAGCAGCATGTTTTGTTTACTGTGCCACATGGGACTGAGGGAGCATGACTGTAGCCAGGCTGGATGAGACAGGCACACTAAACAAGAAAAAAAAAAAAAAAAGCCACATCTGAATTTTGCTGGCTGCTGTTGCAGTCCCTGTTACCCTTGACTAGGAAGCTGCAAACCTACAGCAGTGGACTGGCTGGAGGCAATCTGGGTCTCACCTGGCATAGCTGGGATAAAGTTGCATATATACTATGTATAGGTTTGTTATTTGTGTTGGCTTCAAAGCAAATTATAGCAGACTGTTACTCCAACCTTAAGAGCATGTAATGATCTCGGTTGCAGCACAGCTTCAGCAAACAGCTGGAGAACAGTGACAGTCCTACTCCTCTCCCTGCCTCCTTTGAAGCAACTGGGTTTTCTTGGAGGAAGACCAGCCATATCACATCACTTCCTTCCTAGAAGCTAGTGTAAACATCCAGGGGGAATCCATAACAATTTTTTTAGGATTAGGTGGCTAACCACCCTTCCTGTTGTCTGCTATATGCCCTCTGTTCTTATTACCAATTCCCTTATAAGTCTCTTTGAAGCAACAGCTGTAAATAAGCACAAGTCTTTGGCAGCCAGAGCTCACTTGTGTGAGCTAACCACAAGTCACTGTCAGCTAACCAACTTCTGTGGCAGCATAGCTATAATCTGAATGAATTACAGACCACAATATCCATTTGTTTAGGGCCTGTGAGCAAGAGGGGTGGAACAAATTGGGGTAAATGGCTGAAATTTAATACAGGCTTCTGCAAGTTTTTCAAAAGCCATGCACCCATCTTCAGTGTGATTATTTTGTGTGGTTAACATCATTTCTATATAAACTGCAATAATCTCTTGTTGAAAGGTCTCTTTAATATGAAAAATAAAATTTAAATTGATTATACAATTAGCTGAGACTTATTTTGCTCTGTTCTGTCTAAGACTAAAATATCTGGGTCAAAGTTTCTTAGCACTCTACCTATGTAGAGTTTCCACCCTGGGATTGGCAGCTTCTCTTCAGATGCCGAGGAGCAAACACCCCCCCTCCCTTCCACACTGCTTGTAGAGAGCAGTGCCCCATGCTGATGATGCCAGGCAGATTTAATTGTGCATGCTCAAAGAGAAAAATTACATCCACGCTTGGGTGAGTGCTCTCTGTGGCAAGCTGACAAATCCCCCAGCTGTCAACTAACCTCAAAGGCAAGTGTACGTGGCTCTAGCTTGTGTCTGCTTGCTTTCTGCCCACAGGCATTTAGATGCTGAAACTCATATTGGCTGCAACACATTCAAACTGCTGCTGAAAGAAATGTATGGTCTGTTTTATGTGTTTCAATCTCTAAGGGTGATCCGCACAATTAAGGTTTATTTTTCAGGCAGACTAAGCAGGTAGACAGCACCTTTCTGCATACAGGGCAAGTAAAAGTGTATAACATTTATGGCTATAGATCTGGCTAAGTTGCAGATTGCTTAGAGAAAGTAATTTCTTCCTTGGGCTCAGATGGATTATATTTATATTTTTATGTATTTTTTGGAGTCTGCCAGAGAACTACATGCATACAAAATACTTGAGTGCCAATACATATGGGCAAATGCAAAGAGACGTGTTGCTAATGCAGTACTGGAGTCATTTTGGCAGAAGCTTTGTTACTTGTGGTGCACTGCAGGCTGTCCATCTAACCCCATCATTACCTGGCACCTATGCTCTGGTGTGATAACCAGAACAATCTGTGAATGGGCAGAGTTATCCTAACAGATGGCTTTGACTGTAGGTAACCAGGAAACCATGCATATACATTAAAAATGGATTCAGAGAGAGAGTGGGTGTTATCTAGGAACATCAAAACAGCTGTGGGATTTGAGCTCCTCCATATACTGTTAAGAACATGTGCCATACCCATCAGACACCCTACTTCCCACAGTTCTGATGGACTTTGTAGAGATTGCTTGGTTGGGCATGGACTCATCTACATGTTTTTCAATAGACTTCAAATCAGTATTGAAAGAGCATGAAGCCTAAGGATGCAGTTCATAGAATTGTAGAATGGCTTGGCTTAGAAGGGACCTTAAAGATGACCTAGTTCCAACCACCTCCCACTAGGCGAGGTTGTCAGAGCCCCATCCAACTTGGCCTTGAACACTGCCAGGGATGGGTCATCCAGAACATCTCTAGGCAGCCAGTTCCAGTGCCTCACTACCCTCACAGTAAAGAATTTTTCCTAATATGTAATCTAAACCTCTTTGTTCAGTTTGAAAGTAGTCCTGTGATTTTGTGGCCTTTTAAGAAGTCTCTACATCTTTCTCATATGCTCCCCTCAGGTACTGGAATGACACAATTAGATCACTCCAAAGCCTTCCTTTTACCAGGCTGAACAATCACAGCTCTCAGGCTTTCCTCATAGCACAGGGGCTCCAGCTTTCTGATCAGCTTGGTGTCCATCCTCTGGACTCATTCCAACAGGTCCATGTCCTCTGGGGTGCTGGGGACCCCAGAGCTGGATGCAGCACTGCAGGTGGCGTTTCACCAAAGCAGAGCATAGGGGCAGAATCCCCTCCCTCACCCTGCTGCCACACTGCTTTTTGGTGCAGCCCAGCATTGGTTTGGCTTTCTGGGCTGCAAGTTGACATTGCCAGGCCAGCCTCTCATCCCCCTTCCCATCAGGGCTGCTCTCAATCTGTTCATTCCCCCAGCCTGGATTGATACCAGGGGTAGGAGTTAATTTACATGTCCATCTCAGGCACTGTCTCACCCAAATTTTAGGTGTGCAAGAGGGCTATCCAATCTACCTGGCACAATTGGTCTAAGTTTCCTAACCTGACACTGATAAATGCTATCAATATGTGCAGGAAGAAATTCAATGTTTGTAGTGTACACTAGAGTCTTATAACAGGATTTTAAAATACAAAAAAGTAGCAGGAAATGCCAAATATCTCATGTCAACTCAGGATTTAGTTTGTCAAGTACTTCAACTACTGAGCAGCCAGCACTATTCTTTTTTGTAACAGCCCTATATTAAAGCACTCAACTGAAAAGTGGGATTTCCAGGGTTCTTGGCCTCTTCAGTGTCCTGAACTGCAGATCCTGACCCCATGAGTCCAGATAAGTGCTTCTCACTATGCTCTGAAGCTGAAGATAGCAGAGTTGTAAGGCCACAGAGAACACAAAGAAGCGGGGACTCAGGAATCCTTCAACACCAGTTATTTTCACAGTGATTTTTAGTGCTTCCTCATATACAGAAGGGGCCATGTGGACAATGTCTCTTTGAGTGTCCAAAATTAGAATGTATCTAAACCAAACAAAATAAAAGGGCAATATTCCCATCACCTAGCTCCACCTAAAATGCACTGTGTCTTCTGTGTCCCATTTTCTGGCTGTGAGTTTTCTGAAGCATGTACTCAATGGAAATTTTAGCCTAATTGGAATTTAAGCTGCCTGAAAATAGCCCCAAGGCAGCACCAACAGAATTTAGGGGAGAATGTCTAGCTTCACTGAATATGTGCAAGAACACAGAGCCCTGGAATTCTTTTGCTGATGTGAAGAGCTGGGCAGGATGCAGAAATGCTGCAGGAGTCCAAATCCATCTCTTACTCACTTTCTGCTGCCCAAACACAGGAGGAGAGTGTGGCAGAATGGGCAAACATGTCTGGGAATGTGGTGCTCTATGCTGGCAACACAGAGCTTCAGAGGATATTACATGTGTGGGAATGAAAGAGTGTGTCCTATTCATGCTTCAGAATTGTCAGTGTGAAATATTGTGATTATCATTTTAGATTTGACATGTATAACTCTGCATTCTTAAGGTAGTTTGAATGTAACCTAAATTACTCTTCCCTTAACTATCTGGTAAGAATGAAATTCAGCTGTCACAGATAAGAGTAATGATATTTATTAATAGAATTATAATAGAACTTAAATGGGCATAGTACATCAGGACAGGAGATCACAGTCCTTAAGGGATTGATTTATCCTTGACTTCTATGAGCCTTTGTTATGATAATGATAGATATATATTCCCCAAATCCTTTTGGTCTTTCTATGCCTTACCCTTTCATTTCTTTATTAACTCTTTTCCCTTGTCTTCATGTTCTTGTTAATTCAGATCAGGTTTTGAAACTTGCATCATACTTTGCTTTTTTTTTTACCAAAATGGTTTACTGAGCTCTGTAGCAGCTTATGTGCTTTCCCCTCTTTGCTGCACCTCCTACCAGAGCTTCCAGAAGGGCCTGAGGGTGAGCTGCCACCAGCCAGACCCTGATTTCCTTGGGAAAACCTGCACATGGTTTCCTTTGTTCCTACAACAGTCAAGGAAACCAACCTAATTAATTACTCCAAAGCTTCCTTAATAAACATAATTGTGGTAATTTGGGGTACACATGTTGATGTTTTCTGGACCACTGAATGTTTTATGTAAATATGTAATTTGGGTTTTTAGCTATTTACATAAACATGGCAATCTGTGGTGGCCCTGGTTGCTACAACTTCGCTGCTGTTGAAAATCCTTCCCATTTCTAAAGTCAAGATGTATGTTTAGGTGAATAGCTGTGGGCATGGGTAAATACTGACCACCATGATAGAAGTCGATTGCAGGCTCCTTATCAGCAGTAAATGAAAAAGCTGTTAATAGGTAGTAATGTCTTTAGGGATATAAACGAGAAAAATATATAGGTTAATGTAAATTATCAGCTGTAAGAATAACTATAAGACTATTAGAAAGCTATAAGAAAAGCTATAAAGTATAGGACATTTTTCATGAGTTTGTTTTTACATTAAAAGGCGATTGGGTTGTTGTTGTTTTTTTTTTTCCTGAAACAAAATAGACTACATATAGTAGTATGTAGCTACTTCCTTGTACTTCTTTCAATATAGGTATGTCTTGAAACATTATGTACTCTTTCTTGGGACTAGATATATACAAAATATCTTCAGCATAATTTTGCTCATGTGCTGGCCTCTGAACTCAGATGCAATTAAATATTCATCAGGATAGATACCCTGACTCTAGCTATACTTGTAGCAGCTATGAAAGATTAATTCAGTGTTATGTTTCTGTTTAATGGAAGAGGCAAAATGAGCATTTCTGCAGAAAATTTCAGGTTTCAGGTATAGAAATTATGATTATTACTATGCTTTTTAAGGAGCCCATAAGATAATTTATCTATATAAGGTTATATTTTTAATGAAATCATTCCCTTTCAGGAGACCTGTCCCTGCATCTTTCTTTGGGACTACTTTGCTGTCTTTACCTTGTTCTTTCCAAATACAGTTACTTAACTGAATGTGCAGCAAATAACCTGCCTGCTGAAACTAAGGGCATTGTATAACAGAATGGTTAAGTTTTGCAGATCTTGTTATATATTATGAATTTGATATGGATTTTCTGTGTTGTCCATACTAAGATTTTAAATTATATTTTTACCTGAGGGAGTAATAGTTTCTTTGAGATAATTTCTAGTAGAATTCATTTATACAGCAATGTTCCAAAAGAGCAAGGTTAAAGCAGCAACATAGAAATTCCAATTTCTTTCCTTGCAGGTTTTTTCCCTTTTTTTAGCCCATATTTTCCTCTTACAAAATGTACCTACATTATTAATGAAGTTCGGTCTCAGCACCAGTGTGGAATCTGGAGGGTAAACTCAATCAGCAAGTTTGAAGTTCCTAATACTTGTAAAGCTAGTATGAATAACAGATGATATTAAGAGGCACAGTAAATGGTAACTGTTCCAACAATTTCTATAAATGTGATCTCATTGATTCTGTGGTTTTCCCCTCTGTATTTTACAGAGCACATTGATTTAGAAGATATCTTTGGCTTATAACCATTAGAAGGATAGAAAAATGTGCAAAAAATTTTGGGAATGGTATGAAATGAAAGGCCACTATCTATTTTATAAACAAAGTAGGGATTTGCTAATCAAATAGATAATTTTATTTTTAATTATGGTTGTGCTGAAATTATTACACACTATATTGTATAGATAGTGTTCTTTTCTGAATTCCATTAATAGACTTTTCTCCAACTACACTCTCTAGAAATTTAGAAAGGAAATTGTGACCAGACCTACACTCTTAGAACACAGCAGGATCAGGATCATATCTTTCAACAGATTTCCTGGACCTCCTTAGGAAGGAAAAGGAACAAGAAAGGCCTCAGTTGCAGCTCACCATTTGCTTGGTCTTTAACTTGGCTAAAAGAGGTGTCACTTGTAATGCATTTTCAGGTCCTTGTATGACAGTCAATGGCAGCTGCCTGTGGAAGGATGGAAGGACAGAAGAGCTGAAAGACACTAATCCTTTCTGGTTTGAAACAGTAATTAGCTGTCAGACAACTGTGCTGCCAGTGAGCTGGCTGCTGTGGTGGACTTTTAGTACAGTGATCAGCCTGTAAAAAGCTGGATAAAATGGAAGGAAGCTAGAAAAAAAGGAATTCTGACAAAGGAATTTGGACAAATATAAAGTAAGTTAACATGTCCATTATTATGTATTATAGTGGATGAGACACTAGACAGAAAAGATCAATTTCACATTCACAAGCCTTGGTCCTCATGGGGGACTTCAACATTCACAAGACCTGTTGGAGGGACAACACAGCAGGGCAAAGTTTTCCTGGAATACTTTGAGGATAACTTCCTTCTCCAAGTGCTAGGGAAGGCATTGGGGAGACGCTCTGTGCTGGACTATGTTCTCACCAACAGGGTGGTGGGGAAGGTGAAGCCCAAGGCTAGCCTGGGCTGCAGTGACCAGGAAATGATGGAGTTCAAGAGCCTTAGGGCAGGGAGGAGAGTGCACAGCAGCATCTGGACTTGAGGACAGCAGACTTCGGTCACTTCAGGAAACTGCTCGGTGGAGGGCAGTGGGATAGAGCCCTGGAAGGAAAAGGGGCCCAACAGACATAGTTAATATTCAAGGATCACTTCTCCCAATCATGCATTCCAATGAAGAGGAAGTCAACACGGTGTCCATGTCAGGGGACTTGGAATTAGATCTTTAAGGTCCCTTCCCACCCAAACCATTTTATGAGTTTGTGATTCTATTTTGTATCATTAAAAAGATGTTCATCTGGTGTTATGTTTACTGAGCCAACAGAAATTGCAGTGCTGAAGTCAATGCCCTGTTGACTTGGAATAGGTCTATTTTATTTCATTTGATAATTTTTTTGTCGTAAATATAGCATTGTTACTTGAGTCCTAAAGAGAGAACTCTTTTCAGGATACACAGAACAAGTGAAGGCTACATTCAGTGATCCTAATTAGTATTGAATTAAATCATCCAGTCATTCTAATGTGCAATATAAAGTAGAATTTGTGTTTTAAGTGCATAAAGATAGCCAGGGAAGTTTGCCAGAATTAAAAATGTTTATAAAATGCTTTTTTTTTTTCTAATTACAAGTCACTTGAAATTAGTGCCTTTTTTATGTGAAAGTCCATTTGCATTTTGCATACAGATATATTTCTCTGTGTTTATGCCTTCTCTGCCTTTTGTGGATTTTTTTGCATGTTCATGCTCTTTATGACCACTTTCACTACCCATACATATACATTTTTCTGTCCATATATTACAGGTAGTTGTCCACTTCCACTTGTACAATTTTTCAGCATACCAGTGATAATGCAGAACAATTCTCCGAAATACCTACCACAGAATTTCTGGTTTGGGTGGCTAGCCAGCTGAGCCAAAATACAAACTTCAGAAAGTCTCACCTTTCGCATTTCAGGATTATAATGATGAAATTCGCCAGGAGCAGCTGAGAGAACTTTCGTATTTGAACGGTTCTGAGGATTCATCACGTGGACGGGGCATTCGAGGAAGAGGGATCCGTGTGCCACCTGCAGCTCCTTCAAGGTGTGGTAACCCAAACTATTGTGTTAATAGCTTTACAAAGTGTAAGCAATAGTAAAAAACCCATAGTTAAAAAAAAATTAAAAAATACTTTTACATACATGTCCTGGTCAGTAAACCAAAATATTTGTCTTCTGATAACCTGTGTGGTCTATATTGTTCCAGATTTTCTGATCTACAGGTCACAGGGTACAGTGGGTGACAACAATTGAGAGCAGATTATAAAGACAGGAAAAGGATATTTCCAAGAAAGAATACCTTTATGCTAGTAGTAAGGCAGTATGGTCAGTAATATAAAATGTTTGGTCAAAATAACAGTGTATTCAGAGAAGGTCACATAGTCTAGGTGGAACTTTATTTGCCAAATAATTATTTTTTATACATATTACAGATATACTGTGTATATATACAAATATATCTATATACCTGGCATTCATAGTCTTTCAAAAAAACAGCACACCCAAGAGCCTACTGCTCTGACACAAAACTCACAGACTGCTACCCTGATTTATCCCATTTATCCCCTTCTATTTCATCATACGGTATAGATACAAGTCTTTTTAAACAGTAACAGCTTCTTCTGATTTACTAATTTCTACAGCAAGGGAGATACAGCATAAATAGCCAGAGGATGTTAAATCTCTTTCCATGCTTGTCAATTCTCTCTGTGCAGCGGGGGAAATTAGAGTCCCAAGCTACCAATCTTTTGTGCTGAACAAAATTAGCTGGAAGAAAAGTTGTTTGTCTCCTTTTATATTTTTCCTCTACTTTGCCTTGCAAGTTTCTGCTGTCCTGCAGTATCTTCTGCCAATCCATTTCTCCCACCCACCAATAAACATGAAAATGAGAGTGATGACCGCTCTTGTAAAATAGTTTGAGAGCAACAGAAGAGGTTCCTCATTTTTTTCATCTTCTTGAACTGCTTTGGAGTAATTCTGCAACCCTGTGACTTACTTACAATGATTCAGAATTTTATTAGTACAAGCACCAAGAGGATCAGGTGCAAAATACACTGGATGGTTTAAAAATAATGCCTTTCCATAATATGAGTTCTGCCTGACATATTGCCTAAAAGTGCTTGACATTGTAGCTGCCAAAACCCCAGAGTTATATGATGCTTTAAATAGCAGTGAAAACGTGAGAGCCTTTAAAAATGGGGCAGCTCATGCATGTCTCGCCTGGTGCACGCCAGAGTGATGCTTCTTTCTGCTCCCCGCAGGGGCCGTGGGGGTGCCGTGCCCCCGCCGCTGCCGGGACGAGGAGCCCAAGCGCCCCGAGGAGCGCCGGTGACGCGCGGCGCGCTCCCTGTGCCGCCGGTGGCCAGGGGCGTCCCCACCCCGCGGGCCAGGGGCGCCCCGTCCGTCCCGGGGTACAGACCGCCCCCGCCGCCCGCACACGAGGCCTATGAGGACTATGTAAGTAAATGCCTTTTTTCACAACGTGCGAGCCAGGCTCTGTGCTGGGCATCGAGTCCTTCCGAGGTGGAATAGTCCAGGCCGAAAGCTCCTCTGTCTCTTAACGCTTTTCCCCTGCAGGTGAACGACAGTCTGCGTGATGCAGTGTGTCCGTGCTGGTGATGCGGGTTTGTAGATTTGCTCACAGCTTGGTTTTGGATATGAGAGGTCATGCTGGATAGTTCTTGGGGAGCTATACAGATATTCCAAAATTTGTCTTGTATACTTAAAGTCAATTTTTACTGTAATCAAGTTCCTACAAATAACACCTTATATCCTTTGTGAGAAAATGAGGAGGGCGGGAGGAGGTGTGTTGTTGTTCCAAATCCTTTTTATTACATATTTGTATTCAACACTGTGTTACAGATACATACCAAATAGAAATTTAGGTAGTTTTCATGAAAGCTGAGATATGATGCATCTTTAGCCAGGAGCAGTACTAACTGACTGTCACCTTTTCTTATGAGGTGTTAAAAATAATTGTGCTGTACACATCAAAGCTTTCAAGTCATCCTCATTAAAGTTTCCTCCTGGAACTATCACCATAACAACAAATATCCAAATGGAGAAGAAAGTGCTATCAAATAGGATGCCTGAATTTTTCTAGCCATGGCAAGTCCAAGAGTAAGATGACATCCGATCTATTCCCTAATCCTATCACCAGGGAAAGATGCACTTTTATCCAATTAATAATCTTCCTAGAATAGAGGAAAGGAAAATGAAACAGAAATTTTTTTGTTGTTGTTGAAGCTTCACTCAACCATGTGTATTTGTAGCATAGTGACTAGATCACAGCCACTTCAAATCAAGGATGCACATTCTGTTAATTCTGAGAATCAAAACTGAGCAACAGCAGGAAAAAAGGAAGGGGGGAAATGTCACTCCTATATGATTTACCTCAACACAGTTTCCATTAAGGAATGAGCTAAAAGTCCTACAAAGAAATAGAATTTCAAGAGTACACGCTTCCTTGACAGACAGTGTATTGTGTGTTAGTGTCAAAATGTGTGAGACCTTCCTTTCTGTGCAGATACAGAACCCTTGTAATGTAAGATTAGGATTATAATTGACGTAATTTCTTTTTTTCATTTACAGTACTAGTAAATGTCCTAGAGTATTAAACATCTTTTAGGGAGGATTTCTTGCACTTTTTCTGGATGGGAAATATGGAATGCAGGAGGAGAAATTGATGCAGCTGGATTATCAAGGTTAGGAGGTCATTCAGTCAGTTCCCCATATTTTTGAAATTCCTACGCTCTCAGCGCAAAACATATACACAATTAAAAGAGTCAGTTTAATTGGTGATACATTAATCCAATAAAAACAAACATATGTGTTTGTGGGGGTTTTTTCCCCTTCACAGATAGCAGCAAAAAAACATGCTGCCTTATAGGTCAAAATTCACATTGGAGAATTTTGGAGATCTTCCATCTCCTGTGTCCTTTCAACATTTATATTCCACAACTAGGAATATGTGAGATTGCTATCGTGCACCAATTTGCAATGAAAATTTCTTGTCATTTTAGAAAAGTTTCTAAGTTCAATCTAAATCATTTTGGTATCTCTTATGGGCTGAGATAATAACTAGAACTCTGATGCCGTGCTGGTAGAAGGAAAAGTTCGCTGTCACATATCTGCGTGCAATATTGAAAAGGATGTTTTCAGGATAATATTTTTATTTTTGCAGAAAGTAATCAAAACAGTTTTTCTTCCCAGAGTCCATATAATAAATCAGATGCCTGGCTGGATACTGAAAGCAAGTGGATCTATTTGTTGACCTGCAACAAATGTCGTGTGTAATTGTTGTTCTTTCCCCCTTAATCCTACAGATGAAAAACTAATTTATAATGAATAATTTATCCAATTTACTTTTTTTTCCAGCTTCTAATCAACCCATGAAGGTATTAGAATTTCCTTATGAGTTTATATTTTTCATTTTTGATTAGAGTATTTCACATCATTTTTTTCCTACTGTTTGCGAGCACCATTGGTTTGAGTAGTGGTACATATGAATGCACTGTCATTGATTGTGAGTATCCATATTCTGTATTTTTCTTTGCTCTAATGAAATATAGTCACTTGAGTGTTGATCTGAAAATGAATTCAAGAAATAGAATCGAATGGGTACAGCAAATTTTTAAAAAATGTTTAGACAGCATTTCCTGAAAAAAATCTTTAGCCATTTGTTGAGCACTACTAATCAGAGATTGTATTGACTGTTTGACCTTGAAACATCTAACTGTTTAAATTGGTTTGGATAAGCATTTAAAAGTTTGAATTATCCAATATATAAATATTTTGAGGTTTCCTGATGGCCTTTCTGAGGATCCATAAAAGCAGATGTCTGAAGGTTTCTCAGGAAAAGTAAAGCCCTGTCATTGTGGTGAATATATTCAAGTGCAACATTTTGAATGTCAGGCCTAGCCAGAGGGAAAAACATTTGGAACAACTTTCAGGAAAGAAGAAGGCTGGAGCAGGAAGGAGGAATGACTCACCTCATGCCTTTTTCTTTACTTGCCTTTGAGACTTGCTTTACCTTCTTCACTTTAAAAGCAGTTAATTGGGTGTGAATTTGGATGGAGAGTGTAACTGGCAGCTGCTCTGCAGCTTCTGGGATCAAGAGAGGTGGTCCCAGGTTTGTGACCTGGTGTGTTTTAACCACAGCCAAGGACTAAGCCACACATATTCTCCCTTCCCTGGTGAGATCAGGGAGAGATTCAGAAGTGTAAAAGTAAGAAAACTTGGGTGGAGAGAAGATAGTTGTAGTGGGTTGGCACTGGCTGGGTGCCAGGCAGCCACAAAAACGTCTCTATCACTCCCCTCCGCAACTGGGCAAGGGAGAGAAAATATAATGAAAGCTTATGAGTTGAGATAAAAACCAGGAGAGAAATCACTCACCAAATACTATCAAGGGCAAAACAGACTCAATTTGGGGATGTTAATTTAATTTATTACCAACAAAATCAGAACAGGATAGTGAGAAGCAAAATAATACCTGAAAAACACATTCGTCTCCCAAATCTCTTTCCCAGCTCTGCCTCTTCCCCTCCCCACGCATCTCCTTCTGAGCTCTGCCTCTTCCCCAGGCACAGGGAGACAGGGAACAGGGGCTACAGTCTGTTCATCACAGGTTGTTTCTGCTGCTGCTCTGGGAAAGGAGTTCTACACCTGCTCCAGCATGGGCTCCTCTCTCCACCGGTCTGCAGATTCCTGCCCGGAGCATGCTCCAGCACAGGCCTGCCACTGGGTCACAGCCTCCTCTCAGGCATCCACCTCCTCCAGTGCTGGTCTCCTCCCAGGGCTGCAGGTGGATCTCTGCATCCCCTGGTCCTCCATGGGCTGCAGGGGCACAGCTGCCTCACCGTGGGCTGCACCACGGGCTGCAGGGGAATCTCAGCTCTGGCACCTGGAGCACCTCCTGCCCCTCCTTCTGCACTGACCGTGGAGTCTGCAGAGCTGTTCCTCTCACATGTTCTCACCCTGCTCTCCTCTGGCCACAATTACGTAATTACATCTGAGCAGTAGTTTCTTTTTTTTTTTTTTTTTCTTCTTAAATATGTTATCACAGAGGAGTTACTATCAACTCTGGCTGACTCAGCCTTTGCCAGTGGTGGCTCTTTCCTGGAACCATCTGTTATTGGCTCTGACAAACATGGGGAAGTCTTCTGGCAGCTTCTCACAGAAGCCTCCCCTGTAGCCCCCCTGCTACCAAGAGTTGGCCATACAAACCCAAAAGAAGAGGTTACGTGGGTAGGCAGGGGGGTGGATTGAGAACTGGTTGAATGGCAGGTCCCAGAGGGTTGTGATCAGTGCCACAGGGTCTAGTTGGAGGCTGTCACTGGTGGTGTCTGCAAAATTCAGTACTGAGCCCAGTATTGTGTAAGGTATTCATCAGAGACTTGGATGAAGGACCAGAGGTCTCCTCAGCAAGTTTGTTGATGACACAAATCTGGGAGGAATGGCTGATACCCCAGAGGGCTGTGCAGCCCTTCAGAGGGACTTTGACAAGCTGGAGAGGTGGGTAGGGAAGAACTGTCTGAAACCCAAGAGAAGCAAATGCAGCAGTGAAGCAGAGCAATGGGAAGAACAATGCCAGGCAGCACAGGCTGGGGGCTGACCTGCTGCAAAGCAGCTCTGTGGAGAAGGACCTGGGGGTCCTCTAAAGGCTAAGGTCTTGTTGGCAACTTGTGAAACAGGCAATAGGTGTGACAGATCGAGATTCATGATTATACAGAAGTGAAGGTAGGTCTGCTGCTATTGAGGCAATCAAGAATAGAATAATAGATTCATAGAATAGTTTAAGTTGAAAGGCACCTTTCAGATCATCTAGTTCCAGACTCCCTGCTATGGGTAGGGTCACCTTTCTAGACCAGGAGTTGCTCAAATCCCCATCCAGCCTGCCCTTCAACACTTGTAGGGATGGGGCAGCTTGACTGGGAAAAGGCAGTGCTCAGTGCAATATATTTTGATCTGAGCATCCAGGCTTTTCCACTCAAGATTAAAGCTAAATTTCAGAAGGGTGCTTAATCCAAATCTAAGCCAAAATTACTGTTGCTTTCTGATCCTGTTGGAGGGCATTTGACTCTGGATCTGGTTTTTTTTTTCCTTCTGAATCAGAAGCTAGTAATAAACTGTCCAGTGATATTTTTCTTCAAATTTTTTTAGATTTGATGAGCCTTGCTAAGAGGTCTGATGTGAGTTTTGAAGTGACTTCTCACTTGTTCCCTTACACCAGATGGAAAGAACTACCAAAGCAGAATACATTGGGGACTAAAATACATATTGCTTTTGTATTTTACCTCCACTTGCTTTTTCACTCTTGGATAAAAAAGAGGATTTTTGTACAGAAAGCCACGCATCATAATATGAATACTTAGATGAGCTTCTTGCTTTTACAAACATATTATTTGTTTGCAAGAAATAGACTGGTCTGTCGAGACACTGTGAAGCTGATACAGCTCCTACATCTAGGACAGCCAGATTAAAGGGCAATTTTAAATGCAAATATTCTCTCTTGCCTCTCATTTCACTGATCAAACCAGCCAAACACAGATTCTTGTTATCTTCTGGAATAAGTGTAGAGCAGTGCTTTTACAAAATCACTGGAAAAGAACCGCACAATAAGATAGATTGTGCTTTTAATGTCATGCTGTTCTTCCTCTCATTTCAGATTATTTCATATGAAAGCAAATTCCACGTTTAACTGCTTATTCTAAGATCAATGGTTATTTACATTTTTCAGTAGTTTTCAAACAAACTGAAACAGCTACTCTCATGCTTATTCTGTGCCAGCCTAGGCGATAAAAATACTGATAATAAGAGGCATTTTTGTCACACTTTAGGATTTTGAAAAGAATAATCAACATGTACATGTGACTGTAATCCACAAAATTGCAGTTGCAGAGGCTTTGCTTAATAATTAAAATGGGAATTCTTAGTGCTTTTAAATCATTCTGTCCGCTATTCCTGGATGTAGATGGAAACTGTATATAAAGATCTAAACTTCCTGTTCATGGCATGTTTGCTCCTCTGTTACTGCTTTAATTAATATGTTAAAGTGAGCAATTGATACTTTTCAAGTCCATTCCTATCACTGGACATTTTCAATGAGACTGAGGCCTGGACAACTATGTAGACTTTTAAGGTTGTTCCAAACTTTAAAATAGGGAAAAATATTGGATATAATAAGAAATAACAAGGATACTTAGTTGGTTTGTTTTTTGTTTTTTTTTTTTCTCAACTGGTATTTCCAAGTTTTAAGATATGGCTCTTGTCTATTTCTATTCCTTTTCTGGATGAGAAAAAAAAATCAATGAAGAATGTAGTGAGACTAAAGATCATTTGAATAAAGTTGGAATTATAGACATGGGAATCTGCATGGCTGAACAACATATTGATTAAATATGATTGATTAGCTATTTATGCCCAAGGCACTTAGAAAAAGAGCTAAGCTATATTCAGCTTGTACCTGCTGTGACTTGAAAAATCAAATTTTCTTTTTAGTACAATAACGATAAACAGGATAATGTTTATATTATCTGAAAGACCCTACTGAGGTTTAGAAGGATGCTGTGAATGGCAGCCTGATGAAGATATAGTGGATTTATTCAGATTTTGGATAATATTGTCCATGAAAAGTACAAATATATTTATTGTGAAAAAGTCCAGCAACATAAATAAAGAGTTAAAGTAGTGGCAAGTTTTTAATGTTTTTCCAAGAACAGAATCCACAGTCAGCACTAAATCTTTAGTGTCTGAGAACCTACAGGTCTAGAATTTTTTGCTTACCTGTGCAAACTGAAGTTTGTATCTTATTCGTAAAGATCCTTGACTGAATAAATAAGGCTTGCCTCATGAAACCAGAAGAACTGTCCTGAGAGCAGTGCAGTACTAAGGTGAATACTGCTTTCAGACTCCTCACTGCTATTAATTTCTCACAAATTAATAATATGGTCTAAATCAGACTTTATTATATTATTTTCTTGATTTGAATTGATTTGATTGTCATAGTTATTCAACAGACTTCACTTATAAAATACATACAACTCTTACATCTGTTTATTGATGTTGCAGAAATGTATTTTGTGGAGGATAAGTTCTTATGTCATCCCCTTCATGCTGTCCTTACTTGGCAGAAATAATTCTCTCCTTGCCATTGGTTACTAAGTTTTCAGATGAAAATTATATTCTATGCTAGACAGAGTATAAAAGAAAATGCTGATGCAGCTGTACATGTTTTAGTGTTATAAATGATGTTATTACAATGTAATAAATATTTATATTTGTTATACAGAGATCTAAGTGAAGGGCATCTTTCCACTGATGATCCAGCCTGCATATAGTCCTTAAATATTCATAGTGTATGCAGTTGTATTCATAAGATCCTACATAAAAAATATATACAATGTTATCCACAGAGGCAGATTTGTCTGCATCATGCAATGCACCATTTGATCATTGAACAATGTGATTGTTCAGGAGCCTATTACCAAAAATATGTGTCTGCTGTCACTTAGCTCAGCCACAACCTCTCACTCGGTTATTTATCTGATGGAGAACAGTCTAGATTGGTACAAAACAACTCTACAGGCATTTGCAGTCTAAACACTATCAGTTGACTGGATCTCCACCCATGTTTTCCTTTTCCAACAGACTGCAAAGCAAAAAATAGTTTTTTGGTTTTGGGATTTTTTAACAAACTCATACAAACTAAAAGAATTGCTCTTCAAGACTTGGGACAGGTCTGATTTAATTAGAATTCTTACGAGTTCAGTTACTAAGTGAATTCAGCTCAGGTAAAAAGAGGCCTTGGGGGTTTTCTTTCAATTCTAAGAGTTACTTAACCAGATTTAGTCCACTGAGGTACTAAAAAGCTAAACATACTTGGATCATCAAGGTTTATCAGTTTCCAGGGAGACAGACACATCTGCCCTCAGTAAGTGCAGAGACTTCAGCTGTGCCAGACAACTACAGAAGTTTTGAGTTTTGCTTTGGGAAGGGCTCTGGACAGTAAGACACCATGGCACTTAACATTATCACACCAAAATTGCCTTCAGCATACCTGTTGTACCTGTGCTTTTCAGTCTAGCCTTTGGTGAACTCAGATTAGTGACTTTTTATTAAAGTAGATATACAGAGTGCTCTTTATATCAATAGATTCCATGCACAGATGACAGAGAACTTCTAGTTTAGGTATTATTTATTAAGAATTTGCATTGTAGCTAAAATTTGAGTTTGATCAATGTAGCAAAATGCACAGTTTAGGAACTGTTTCATATTAATTGAGTGACTTTGAGTTGTTCCAAAATAGCTTTTGTTTTACTGGAATTTTAGGGCCATATATTTAAAAGCCACTTCTGTTGCTGGAGCTTTCCTCAGAGTTCATCTGTTTTTCTCTTTGATACATTTGTGATTCTCATGCAAAAAATACTTCTGCATGAAACTGTAGAGATACATATTTAAAATTACACTTAAAATGCAAATATTACAGAATACAGTTCAGTTTCATTCACTGGTTGATGGGCCTTTTAGCCAGTTGCCTATATCCATGCACTTATTCTTTGCTCAGGAAAATGGAAGAATAGGAAATGTATCTGCTAAATTAAAGGTCTGAACAAAAGCCTTATATGCCTGTATCTTTTGTCCCTCATTGTCTTTGTTGCATTTGCAGCTCTGAATTTCAGTTATACATAGGAAGAAAAAGGTTCGTGCTGGATGAATTGTCTCATGGATTGGCACAGAAGCACCTCCCCAGCAATATGCCTATTCTTTATGGGTATTTGAAGAAGGCTCAAGTATATAAGTGAGCTTTTATCTTCATAGATCTAGGAATGTATATATATACCCTGACTGGATATTGTTATAGACATAGATAACTAAAGCTGTGCCTAGAACTCAGGATATCTGCTGATAACCCTGCAGCTCCTTCCCCAGCAGCATCGTGTGAGTGTCCTGTTATCTACTGCTTTTGGAAGGAGGCTTGACTCTCCAACTGTCTTAATATTTCCAGTAAAACTTTGTGTCAGTGTAAAGATATGTGCTTACCCTCTGATACAGATATGTGTATATATATACATATATGTGTTATCTGTAGCTACATCACAGAAAAATATGGTCCATTTCTTCCAGTCCATCTGTTTATAACAATGTGATGCTGCACAGAGGTCCTCTACAGAAAGCAACATGCATTAGGAACTGTGTAAGGAATCAGTATGAAGGTTCAGTGACACAAAAATTAAAACACTGATTTTCTTTCCTAACAATACAATTTGGGGAAAAATGTGAATATAGGAAGGAAAAAAAATACTATCAAGTGTCCTAAAGGAGTAAGTTAAAAGAATAGTTTTACTTGTGCAATCAGGTGGACTGATGAAGGACACCCTTTTGTTTAGCAATGATGGTATTAATTGCTGAATGAAAGTGACTGGAATATTTATAGGAATACCTCTTTCATATAGGTAGACCAATGTAGTTCTCAGATATTTTTAAAATAATTTGATCAGGTATATTTTATCAAAGGTGAAGACTTAGTGTACTTCTTTAAACTGCAGCAAAAACATTGTGGAAATTGATTTTGTTATGAAACACAGTACCTTGAGTTTGACCTACAGGACTCTTAGAGAGGATAGGAATCACTGGAAGAGGGAGATGCAGTATAAAAGCTCCAGGACAATAAAGTAAAAGACTAGAGATGAAAAATGTTCTTTCTCCATACAGACCTGGTTTTTCATTATGAAATTATGGTTGCCTGCATTTTAATAGCTTTTACAATCACTCTAAGTACTGTTACTCATAGATACCTACTGTTGTTTTGTAGCTCTTGTTACGGTGTAAAATCTATGGAGTGCCACATCTGAAATGATAGAGTGCAGTGTGGTATTTTTGAGTGAAATTATATAAGTAAATGCTTCTTATATAGCAGGATTGTAAGAACACAAGGACCCAAGCATGACCCTGTAACTGCTTTGTGCAATAACATCAAACCACATTTAAATATTTCTTATAGTCAGTGCAAGTGGAGTACATAAAGTTATGCATAAGTTCCTGAAAAGGTGCTTGAGTTGTAAATTTGGTGTTCATACTATCCTCCAACTCTTTCTGGGCCAGTTGGTGAGGTTCTTTATTGAAGATATTAATAAAACATTAAATAGTATGAATTCTTTTCATGTTCAGACACAACCAATGTATGTCAGATGCAAATTATTATTAAGTCTAAATGGGGACACAGAAGCCTAAAGGTTAGAAACTCCATGTTGTGTTTTCATTTATTTGGATTTTCCAGTCCCTTAATATTGTCTCTAACTGTTCAGCCTTGCAGCTTCTGACATCCAAATTTTTAGAAAGCTGAAGTCAAAAGAAAAAAAATGAAACAATGGGGTATATCAAAAGTGAGTCTTATTTGGGGCAAATATATAAAATAATGTACTATACTGAAGTATTTAATATTTTATTTCCATATTTTAATTTCTTTTACTATGTATTAGAATCACACTACTTTTCCCAGTTACTTTTCTCAGTTCTTTTTTTTCTCCCCAGAAAACCTGAAAACATCACATAATGAATACTACTTTTTAATCTTTCTGAGAACTAAACTGTAAAACAAGCAAGTATACATTTGAACAGTGAACATTTGTGTATTGTAAAAATAAATTGTTCAAGTCTGATGCTGCCCCATTTTACTCAAGATTGATCTCTACGATGTCATGTAGTCTATGTACTTGTCTTTATTAGGACTTTGCATGTGTATACCAATCCTCACACATGCTGCAGCAGGAAGTTTTTGAAAAAATAATGTATGTAAAAGAAAATACATTGGAATTCAAACTGTATTTCTTTCTATTTTAGCAACTAGTTGCCATCAATCATTTTACTTTTTGGACAAACACTGTTTGCACAATTTAACTGACATGCAGAATTAAGATGCATGCTTCTTTCTTTTGAAATAAATCTTATTTTAAGAATAGGTAATTCCCTTTGTACTACCTATTTACAAAAAAAAAATCAGATTTAGTCTTGGTTTGGTTTTCTTTGCTTTTCTTGCCAAAATTGTTCATATATATGGAAGCTTAACAGGTTTTTTAAATTTTATTTAGCTATAAATAACAATAAAAGAATAAGTGCTTATAAATGAAAATTAGTTTTGGAAATTGGGATTTGCAAGTATTTTGACACAACTGCACCACCTACACAGATGATATGCAAATAAAGAAAAAATATAAACAAATATAGGCAAATCAAGTTTATGTAAATCAGGCTGTAAGGGAGATGCAGAAGGGATCTGTGTTTCATTGCTAGTTAAATTTTGCCAAATTTAGGTGTGGACACTGCAGCTCCAGGAATGAGAAAAATAAAAATAAGAAAAAACCAAGAATCACTGAAATGCAGTTGTGGAGCCTGAGTGCATCTATCAAATAAATTAGAAGCAGCAAAACTTTGGTCATTTTTCACTTTCCTTGAACAGCCATTTTACTTTCTTGCAAGGCCACCTTTCATGCAAACACCCTAAACAAATAAATCCAAAAAGCCATTTAGAGTTTTTCTAACTTATTACTCTTGAGGTGCCTGTTACACGTTGCCATTTTGTAAAAGCAACAAAAGTGGCTTGTTTGTGCTAAACATAGTGCAAGTGGGGGGAAAAAGGTAATTTTCATTGAGTTTTAATAATTTCACTCAGGTTCCAATTGTTGTTTGTTAAGGGGTAAAAAATCTCCCATGCAAGTGAATTGTCTTGTGTCTGCATAGTCTTTTTGTGATGTATATTTACAAGTAAGGTTGCTACATTTGTAGCTGTAGCCAAGAACTGTATAGCTGAAACTGCTTAGAATCATCGAATCATTACGGTTGGAAAAGACCTCCGAGATCATCCAATCCAGTCTTTGACCAAACTCCACCTGGTCAGTGAGATCATAGCACTGAGCGCCTTGGTCAGCCATTCCTTGAACACTTTCAGGGATGCTGACTCCACCGCTTCCCTGAGCTGCCCGTTGCAATTCTTGACAACCCTTTCATTATGTGAACTGTTCCTGTTTCCATGCACAGTGCAGTATGAGGGGGACTGAGTGGTTTCCTTGGGCAGAATAAATTGCAGTCCAGAAGTATCCACTTGAGTTGGGAGCATCAGGAATTAAGTAGAGGAAAAACTGCAAGTCAGTGTCTCACATCTTGGATGAATGAAATGCATACTGAATGTAGTCCCTGCATAAGGGACTACATTTATTCTTGTCTTCTAGATTATTTTTAAAAGACTCAACCTTTGCAGCATGCCCACAGAAGTAATGTGCATACTGTCCACTACAGCAGGCTCAGTTCTGGGAGCAGGACTTGCCTTCCTGCAAGCCAAACAATGGCACCTAAGTACTTGAGAGGATCAAGGGCCATTCAGTGCTCTTTTGTCATCCTTTCCAAGAGGACAGCCAAAGAGTATTAAATAGTACAGCACTGGGTACCGTTCTTAATTGTCTTCCTGTTCTCAAGAAAGTATCTTGGGTATCATCAGTTCCTGTATGTTTCCTTTGTTTATCCAGGATCCAAAAATTTAAGGTCCTAAATTACACAAAAATTTGCAAACGAAGCTTTTAAGTCCTTAAATTACTTCTGAACAGAGGACTTAAATTCTAATTAACTTACATTACTTTTTCCATGCTATTCATTTTGTAGAAAACTTACAGGGGAAGGGAGGAAATAATTTTAGCTTTAAAAAAAACCCTACCTATTTGTTCTGACAAAGTCTATGACCTTTCTAGGAGGTAGGTAGACTACAGTGTGGCAAAGAGGCAGTACTGTTTTGATACTCCTTGTCTGAATGAGGATGTTGAGATAAAATTCAGCTTTGAAAGAAGAGACTTTTAAAGGCCCTACTTTCTTTACTCAGGACCTCAGTGGTTGTGTACAGAGTATACAAATGGTCATCTGTTGTTTGTGTTGAAGGAAGGGAATTGTTACAAAGAACTAAGCTTCCACTCTGGAAAATGCCAGCTCATCCGTCCTTGATCAGAATATTTGAGGATAAGCAAACAGGTCATTGAATAAAGTCTGAGAAACTGTTTAACATTCTGCAGAGCAGAAATAATTAATGAGAGGTGAAAGCTCTTAAAATAAATTTCCCAGCTTCAGTAACATGAGGCTTTTCCCTCCCGATTTGGGGGATAATCTCATTGAACAATTTAATTTAGAGCTGTGTATCTGTGTTGCCACAGTAAGTATGAGTGTACAAATTTGTATGAATTTGGTGTTGGGTAGCTATGATACAAAACTAGAACATTATTTTTGGGAGGAATAGCCTTTAAGAATTTTTCATGTATTTTCTATCCTCTCAAAATGATGCTTCCTGATGTAATAATTTATTTTGTAAAGAATACTTTAGCTCTTCTAAAAGTGATGATTAATTTTATGCTGTAAGTTTCATTACTGTAGGTTGTATTCTTGAACTGTCCTGAGATTTGCTGACCTTCTTAGAAAAATAAAATTAAAAATCCAAGCATATAGTTTGCTTCTAAGTTCAAAGCATTATGAATCTAATGCTTATTTGTTTCTTGACATCTGACTGATGCAGCCTATAATTTTATGATTGATTTAGTTTCCTTATTAAGGAAAAAAATTCTGAAAGTCATTGTAAAAAATTCTGAAAAGAGAGCAAATGTTGCTGTAGCCTACTTCATCCACTGAGAGGAAGGAAGAGTGTATAAAGGTAAAGAGAATGAACACTAAATTAACAAAACCAGCAGGGTTCTCAGGGTTGTTGTTTAATCTTCACAATGCTTAAGACTGTATTTATATATACTATCTATTTGGCTCTTGGAGATAAGGATAGTCACATTCTATATTGGCAGGTGGTCATGTAAGTCTGATTTCATCTCCTGAATGGTGTTCAGAAATGTAAACAATGTAATAAGGCAAAAAATCTGTAAATTAATCACTGTTAATCCAAAGTGGCTGTTCTGAAAAAATAAGAAAAGTGAGAACAGTTGTATTTCTAGTGTTTCCAAGAAAATCACTGCTGGGTGGGCTGAAGCAGGCTTTGGTACCCTGAGATACTCCTAGTTGGGCCATCCAGCAAATGTCCAAGAATGTTGCTATCTCATCTTATTTTTCTCAGCAATAGGCTTTAAAACCTTAAGAACATCTGGAAGCAGCAGTAGCAATTTTCAAGCCTGATGCAATCAGTAAGGAGTTACTGTGAAGCAGATACGTTTTTTCCAAGAATGGTTTTAGAAAGACAGTGGGATGAGCCTCCAAGGTGTTGCTGATGCTACTCTGGTTGGTAGCTGGCAGTCAAGAGAACGGAGGGTCTCTTTTACTGCTTATAGGCTGAGGCTGCAATAGAATCTGTAAACTTCAAATTAACATTTCAATGTGTGCCAAGCAGGAAAGGACTTGTCCCAGGACAGTGTGTCAGTGTGCTCTTTCAACAAGACTTTTGAGTAGACTCAGTTGACAGAGCCAGGGTAGCTCTGTCAGATAAAACAGAAAATGAAATAATTGCCAAAATGTCAGTACAATCCAGCTGTGATTACATGATTTATATATTTTAATCGATACAGTTGCTTCCAGGATTTTAGATTAGCAGCTTAGATTTAAATATGCCTAAAGCAAATCACAAAAGACAAACTGACTTTGGATTTGAGTTGCTTGCCCTTTATAGTCCTTGAACGAGTACAAGTACAGATACATGCCCGACAAAAAACCTTGTTTAAATTGTATTAAACAGCTGTCAAAGACGGAGGAGCTATCCTTTACCAGTCCTGGGGAAAAAACCTCATCATGTGTAATCTTTCAACTAAGAGGCTTATTGAGCAAAACAGGAAAGTAAAGATTATTCCAAAGGGTTCTTGCCACTGTCTGAGCTACCCTTGTGATTTACAGCCGCAATACCATTGCCTGCATGAATTTCAGGACATAATGATCTGTCAGTTCTCAAAGCTATAAAGTCATCCCTTGGGGATAACTGAGCCAGTCTCACAGTTATGATCATGTCAGAACATGACTGCAATTTCTTTGCTAACTAATAACGGGTGTTGTGGTTTGGAATGTCATGCTTTAAGTGTAAGACTAATAATTCTATTAAACTAGAAATTGTAAGATACTGTGGGGACTAATCTAGACTGAAATAATGTATCAGATCTTTTTCACAGTAAATAGGAACAGAAAAAGGCCCATAAAGAGCTTGGAAAAAGAATGAGATGTTTTAACTAAGGTATTTAAAGAGATGTTAAAATTTTGACAATATTTTTTACTAAGATATGGGAAACTAGAGAGTTCCAACTATCTTCAGTTGTGAAGTGCTATGATTTTATTTATTTGTGTTTATCTAAGGTTCCAAAGTTTAGCTAGTGTACAGATATGAGACACAAACACACATTGTTCTCTGAAAGAGTTTCCATTGTGTGTAGGAATTTTCTCCAGTGTTATGTTAGTCCTTAATGTCATCGGCATGGGGACTGAGCACCATAAGTAAGCCTATGAAATGAGCCTGATTCTTTTAGATAGAAGTCCTTTGGTCTGTTAAGGTTGATCATAATTTAAACTAGCTGTATCTGAGTTAGAACTTGTGTATGTTTAAAGAAATTAGTAAGTTTTGACTACAGTAAGAGGGGAAACAAAATTGGTTTGTGAAAGTTTCATACTGAAGCTCACTCCATCATCTCTGGCTGGTCCCTGATGAGGCTCTGTCTCAGGAACAGGAACTGTAAATTGTGGCTTACAGTACACTACCAAACCCTGCATGAGAGTCATGACATAGTTTTGTGTTGACGCTAGAAGCTGCAAAGTTTTAATTCCTCATTAAAAGTTCCATTCTTTCTGATAATACAAGATTTCAGCCAGCCTCTGATCAGTATGTTTTGAAAATTTTCAGTCCAGTCAGCATTTGTAATAATAAAATCAGCAGCTTCCACATTCCCTGTAGAGAGTAAGAGAGATCTAATGTGTGCAGAGAAATGAGGACTTAGATACTGCATGGGGCATTAGTCAGATTTTGCTAACCAGGTATGCAGATATGCCCCATTATGGCATATGTATTCTGGTTTTCAGGCCTGGTCTCTTACCCTGTTTAGATTTATAGTGAATACATAGGTGGGAAAGCTCAGAAACCATGAAGTTCTCAACTAGACGTATTCAGAGTACACTGATGTCTATGAACAGGATGTGTGAAAGTATCAGATATGTTTGTAATCGTCTTTAACCAAGCCACAAGAAGTTCTTACAGAAGAATAAATTCTATTGAACGTTGCACTTTGAGAAAGATGGGGTTTTAATTATTGTTGCCCGTGAAGTAGGTGGGTTCGCAATGAAAATATGTTCATGCCTCTGTGCAAGTTGTGCTAATGTTGTCTGATCATTGAGGTGCTTCCTGCACACCTGCACTTTCTGTGAGTCATATATTCTGCACATTAAAGTTATTAGCATAAAATCTAACTATTTTAGAAATGTGTTTATGTTAACTGCACAGATTTTCTTTTTTGGGACAAGTAACCACAATATGGATAATGATCCATTTGTATCTGTAATATATATTAAAAAAAAAAAAAAAAAAAAAAAGGTAAAACAGAAACTGAGAACTATGCTCTTGGTATTTTTCTTTGCAGCCTTACTGCTGCCATGCAACCTTTCCTTCACCATAGATTTCTGACAGAAAAAATACAAGGGTTGCTTTTCTTCCAGCCATCCCCCATAGATATTGCTGATTCATGCAACATGCTACTATCTGGATATTGAACCTTTTGATCTTCTGGACCTGGATTTATTCTTAATACTGCTGACTTTACTAAAAAGCTGTTTGATTATGAGGGTGAGATGGAAAATTGAGTCACACTCCAACACTGTGTTTTCTATTCTTCATATTTTTGTTCCATCTCCTCTGTTGTCAAACAGAAGCATTCTACTCCAATTTATAGATAGTCCCTCTTTCAGCACATCTCATTTTTGGTATCTTTGATCTAAGTTTTGAGAACTGGAATATGAGATGTATGATGCAGAGGTCTCTTCTGAATGCCTGACTTATGTCAGCAAGCTGCAGTTTGTAGGCAGTGTGTCATCACTGTCACAGTGAGTGTGGTATTAAAAAGCACATTCATCTTGCCAGATGAGCCTTTTTCAGCACGTATGTAAGAGATTCTAAAAATAGCTATTGGTTTCAAAGGAGTCTACAGTGAAGAAAAAAATAGCCAAAATACAGAGACCTCTCATATTGCATTCTCTTAATTATCTACCCAAACCCAGAGAATTAGTATTGTAGTTACTAATCATTATTTATCAAGTCATCAAAAAGCAAAGCCTGGACTAAGACATGTATGTACATTCTAAGAACGTGTGGACCAGGGTCTGGAAGTGGAAAGAGTAGGTGAAACTCACTGCTCTTGATATGTATCAGGGTCCAGTCCTTAAGGAATTATTTTTGGAAGGATGCTTGGTTGAAAACTTAGTACAATCAAGAGCCAAAAATCTTGCAACAAACAAATCCACCTCATATATATGATTTTTAGGTCTCTTAGGAACTAACTTTAACAAAAAGTCTCTTAAGGGAATCTGTTTGTCAAACACCAGGCACAAAGTTGCTTTATTCCCATATTTTAATTTGTGATTTTGGTGAATTAAAGATTACACTCCCTGTCCTCTGAACTTTAACACATCTTAAATCTGAAGTGATAGGAAAATTATTTTTCTTTTGAAACACTGATTACCATGAAAGTCATTAGTAAGGAAAACTGGTGTGAGTTAATAATAATTCTAATTTCAGCAGAATGTTCCTGTAGAACTTTTTCTTCTTGTACTGAAATTAAAGGATTGATGTAGGTTAATCTCTACACCAGAGTTATTCAACAAACAGCCTTTCCCCTGATGCACCACAGCTAGATGTAAAACTGCATCCTTTTCTGTATGAAAACACATAAATGTACACTCACTAAGCAGTGGAAACATAATAGAGAAGTCATCTTTAAGCTGTACAACAGATCCATTTCAATTTACTTAAAAGGCATGTCTGTAGCTTAAATTACATAATAAAGTAGAAAACAAATTAAAGGAAGGGAGCAATGAAAATAGGGCTTAAAATTTTAAAGAACAGATTGAGAATTTGGGGTTAGATCTTGGGGAGTGAAATCTTCAACAAAGAGTAAGAATCAGAATTCAGATTTGGGATGTCAGAATCTTCAGGGTTTGGCCCCAGACTTAAGCCTCCTCATATTTCAGTCAAAAGCCCAGTAGCCCACTAAATGTGCATTAAAAGGAAAACTGTAGGAAAAAAAAAGGGGTGGTTGTTTGTCAGTCATTTTGGCATGTTTCTCTAATACTGGCAAAGGTTTTTTATTTATATTACAAAGGTCATTTATATGAGAAACACTTGCTCCCATAACACTTAGTATTCCATACAGACTTATTATGCAGTTGTTTCAAATCACATTAGATTACATAAACTTTTCTGCAGTGTAATGAAATGGAAAAAAATTTACAGATGCAGTGCATCAGATTAGTTTCACAAGAGCAGTATTTATATCTTGCAAGGAATGACATATGCTGAGAGTGATACTCTTTCCAGCTTGCGAGTCAGAACTGTTTTATCCAGAGAATTATTCTGTTTCCTAAAACTGTAGCAAATAGATATTTCAGGAAGGGAACAGTTGCAAGACTAGCTTAGACTGTTTTTGCATCCATGCAAATTATACATTCACTGATAATTAAAGTGCTTTGAAAGAGAAATGGCAAGAATAAAATAAACCTCCAGATTGTACAATTTTCTAGCGTCTACAAGGAAATTGCTAGAATACATCTTGAGTAGGCAGTGGACCACCTTTTTATTTTGGATTTTAATTGGTACAAGTGTACTGAATCTGATTTAGAAACAAAGAAGAACCTCAATGAAACTTGCAAAAAGGGAAAAGAGATGTGAGGAAGCAATAAAAATAAAGTAGAGAGAGCAGGTGATGAAAGCAAGCAAGGACAGCAAAATTGAATTTTCAAAGAAAAATGTAAAAATGGCGTTGAAATAAAGGAATGCAGACTAAGGAAAGACAGAAGTACTTGGAGCAGTGGAATAACATGCCTCAGTGAAACAGAGAGTGATTAAAATTCTGGCTAAGAGAATGAGAACAAAGCAATAAACCCTGCTTAGCTTGGGCTGAGAGAAAAGGATTACTCATAAAGAGGCGAAAAGGGAATAAAAGTAATGGAGTGGAGGAGAGACAGGAGAGGAGAGCATGAGAGAAGATGCTGGGAGTATAGCAAAATAAGAAATGACAGACTTGGAAAGACCTGAATATGTTCAATTCCAAAGAAGCACCAATGGGCTTCTTCACATATTGGAAATCATACGTGAAGAAAGGGGATTTTATTATTGTATGTGATTCTCCCCTTCCATTCTGCACGGTTTTTGGTAGTGTCTTCTTGCATTGTTGCCTTGTCAGTCTAGGACAGGTCAGGACTGACTGTGTGTTTCAGTTGTCTGCAATGTCCAGGAGTTTCTCCCATGGTAGTCCCTTTAGCTTAACCACAGGGCAGAACTGGCCATCTGTACTTGTGCTGTGAGACATATTCATGGCTGAACAAGGCTGGTTAGTTGTTCATAACAGATGTGTCACTACTTCTCTGAATGTGTATTTCTGAAATTTCTGAAGCTGAATGGTTCAATCAACCTGGTGCATTGCAGGAAGTAATAACAGCCAACACCTTGCTGAATTAGGTCTTGTATGCCTGAAGAATTGAAGCCATGATGTATTAGGAGGTTGTACACCTTTATCTATTTCACATCAGTGAATACCAGCAAAATCCAAAATTTCATTTTTTCTCCAAATTTAAGAACTAAACAGACTTTCACATTTTATGTGATTTACATTTCTATTGTTAGAAACACCATGAAATTCTTCGTCTGGAGACATATTTTAGGCTGAGGACAGCATTTTAAGTTATTTGCAAATAATTGTTTATTCAGCTTCAGAAATTTTGGGTTTTTTTCCTGAAATATTTTAGTAGGCCATTCTTTTTTTCGTTAGTCCTATCTCCTATCATATTTTAAGAATACAGTCTTTTGTGAGATTATAACCTGTGATGTTAACAGGAATGAGATGCTCACTTTCTAACTTGTCACCCGCCAACAGTTTAGACTATGCATTCACTTAAACCTATTTGGGTATGACTGTTTTGAGTAGCCAGGTCTAGTTCTCTCTCAAAACATACCAGTTTCTTGAAAAACTTGATTCCTCTTGGGCTCAAGTTGTAGTACTGTTTGTAACCACTATCCTACAAATTGTTGGGCCAGGCTGGCATTTATTAAAAATAGCATCAATCACATGCTTGAAACTGGCATAATAATATAGGTTGACCTTCAGATATATTTCTCTGGTACAAGAAGGTATGATGGATGAACATGCTTGCTTACTTGTTTTAAACGCTGTGAAGGTGGCTGGTGGAATTTGGAAAGTATCCACTGGTGCTTGTCACATGAATTGGCCATAATTCCTGGCCTTTTGTACTTAATGTTCTAAATGTATTCATTATGCACAAACCATTCATGTGGAATTTATTGGTCTGTTATAAAATTTTGCAAACTTACTTACTGTGCACTCTCTGATTCTCATTTTTCAAGAGTGTCATCCTTTCACTTTGAACAGTAACCATTTGATGTTAAATGTATTTTGTTTTGTTCTTCAATTTATGACTGTAATGTGGGAGGCAGCTTGCAGAAACTTGCTGGATCTAATGACATCTTTATTTATCTAAGTGGCACATTATTATCTGGACTATTCAATTTCTGCATATATAATGCAGACACAAAAATGCAAATGAAAGAATCTAAAGGATAAAACAAAGCTATGTTAGTAAGATTCAAGATAAGACAAGAAATGTTGTAGACATCTTTCTCCTTCTCAAACAGTTCTAGTATTAGTTATCCTACCAAATCCTGAGGCATGAAGGCAACCTTTGAAATGCTTTGAACAATTAACTGTTTTATTATTCTGTGTGCAATTGAGCCCTTAGCATTTATTGCTAGCACTTTACTCCTATTAACATATCCCTTTGTTTTTTTCCCCAGTTAAGTATACCAACAAGCTGTAGGAGTGGCATAATAAAATAGCCCTAGAGAAAGATAAGTGGGGACTTAACCTGCCATTCTGCTGGGCTCAGTTTTAACACTTGCATTCAATACTAATTTTTTTAATCTAAACTTGCAAATTCTATCTGGATATTGTTGCATGTCTTTAAATTCTGGAGCCTTTGAGCCAGTGGGAGAATACTCTGCCTGTGCTTTTGAGCTGTCTGAAGCTCTATGGCAGTGTTGCAACAGCATTGCACTAAGCCTCATCTGAATGTATGCTACTGAGTCAGATCCAGGCATCCTCACACTTTTTACTGACTTTATGTTTACTTTTAGAATGTTATCTAATCATATGCATAGAAGGGAATAAATAACCTAGTTTAAAAAATAATCCTTCTCAACTAAGTTCTGTCTTTTCCACTGCAGGAAAGCAGTGACTCATACTCCAAAATATGTAAGGAAACACATTAAGGTATTCAGTCATTGAAATAATATTGAGCAATCCAACACATTTCTGACAGTGGTGTACTATGTGTTAAACTGAGCACAGTAAACTGCTACTGTAATAAATAAAAATAAATATAAATAAAATAAATAAATATAAATAAATATAAATATAAATAAATATAAATAAATATAAATAAATTTTTAAAATGTGTGGCAAGTACCAACTGCTAGAGTGAGCTGGGATAAAGACTGGTTCATCCTGTAGATCAGCACTATAGCAATCTGAAAGAGTAAAAAATTAGTACACTTTTATTACTAGAGAAAAGACAATTATGTTCTGACCCTTGAAGAATTTCAGGAGGAGGCAGACTAGGGAATTAGTGGTTCTTACTATGTTTTCTGTAGGTGTAAGGATGAAAGTAAATTTTTGTAGAATGGAGGGAACACTTACAAATGGTGAGAGAAATTCAGTCTATTTCTTGTAAAAAATTAGCTACATTACAAGTGATTATTTAAACTAGTTGTAATGAGAAAGTGACATTCTTAGACTCATACACTGAGCCTGAATCATACACTAGTAATATCAGAGTAATTCCTGAGAAAGTCTGGCACTAACAGTGAAACAAATAAGGTCACAAAGGCACATTTCAGAAAATGTGAGAGTTGCCTGGTACAGAGGATAACCAGAGAAGAATCCTTGCTAGTAACAGCTGTGACCAAAGCAATGCTTTACACTATCATTTTTTCTCCTGAAAATTTTCAAATCATGTAATCCTTGAAAAGGTTGCTTGTTTTCAAATAGCTACAGCTAACTCAATGTCATGAGGTTTAGGTTTGTTTTTTTCCTATGAACACCAAAATGTAAAAGCCTCAAAATACATCTCTATGTTAGATGAAATATCCTTACACAAGTTATCATTAATTTGATTACATGTTTTTGTCACAGAAAGGTGCTGGTTTTCAGAATGATCCAAAAATGAAATTAGGCATTCTGTCACATTTGTTATTTTGTTATTTCATTATTCCTAATTTAAGTAAGAGTGTCTTACAGCTCTACTGGTAGAATTTCCTTTATTGCAGTATCTCATCAGCAACAGAACAAATTTACACGTTGGGTTTGTTTTTCCTTCTCCAGAACATTTGGATTCTTTCCATAATTTCTCTTAAGACAACTTGTAGATATCCAGACTATAGTTTAAATTGCAATTCCAGTCATTTTAGATAAGTTCTTCATTTTTTAAACTGAAGTCTCTAATTTATATACTGAAGGCCTTTAAGTGGAGAAAGTGAAATCAAAAATCCTCCTTATTCAAAACACATCCACTGTATCTGGATAAGCCAAATTTTTTTATCAAGTACCCACTACTTGCTCATAAACGAACAAGGGAAAGAAAGGTGTGTGGATGTTTTATTAGAGCACTGTGCATGACTGTAGGGGCATCCCACAGTGGTTTAGATCTGGTTTACTGTGGTTTAAATTAGCTCAGAATCTTAGAAAATGAGTTGCAGTTTAATTGACAAGCTAGTGCTGTTACAGGATGAGGTTCTTAAACATCTTATATTTCTTAGCAGATTTGATCTGTTATTTTTTCACAGTTTACGCTAAAAACGTAACTGTAACATTAAGTAGGCTGAGATTGATCTTATGTAATATGGCTATGTAAAATTTAGCTGTCAGATACATCTTCATAACACATACCTATTACTGCTTTTTAGATTACAAACAAATATTCCAACTACAGATTTGCAAATTGTACCAGAAGGCTGTGAAGATTTTTCTTATAAATTGTTTACTCTGTTTCCAGAATTTCAGTTCATTCAGATATTTTTGAGAATAATGTATTGCATCCAATTTTAAATTATGTTTAGGACATTTTTACATCATATCAACAGAAAGGTTTTTAACTTTATGACCATCCCTAACCACTCATTCATTCTTGGATCTTCCTAGAAACAATACATGGAAGATACTGAGGACAATAGACTTTAATTTTCACCAGAGGATGGCGTCCTTCCTGCCTCCAGAGGTGCCAGCCCCTCTCCAGTTGCTGATGCTCAGAGCCCCTTCACGCACACACAGACAGACACACAACTGCTCCTCAGCCCCTCCAGGGACACACCACCCTCCAGGAGCTGGATGAGGGGGTTATCTGAGCTGTCCCACCTTCCACCATCTTCCTGAGCTCCTTTGCCAGCACACAGAGGAGTATTTTATCTCATCACCTATCAGTGCATATTAGGGCAATTAAACAGGCATACTACACTTCATTTGCTTGCATTTTACAGTACGCTAACAAAAATGTCTCAGGCAACTAAGGAAAAACCAGCAGTAACCAACTTGCTTTTCAACGTGGATTTCATTAGGAAACTGAGTAACAATAGCTGCTACTTTCTGTGATCAACTCATTTGGATTGTGATAGGTGAAAAAATAAGAGTTTTCTGCAGTATAGGAGAAAGAAGCACACTAAACACCATTTAGGGTTAATTCCAGCAAAGAAAACAACATAACAGTTGTAGATGTGAGGGAAGCTAGAAGCACATAGGTTGAGGGACTTTGCTATGCAGCTTAGAGTAAAAGGACAATTATTTTCCTCTCATAGCACTAAGAATGGAATCATAATGACTAAGCATTGTTTAAAGCTGGTAAACTGCTACTGTAAATCAGCAAATTAGCTAATGATTGCCTCTGGGTAGTGATACATAATGAAAAACAAATGAGGAAAAGTACTCATGCATTGCACTTTGTAGCTACTGAAAAAATTAAAGTTCTATCTTCATAAAAATACTGTTAAAGGGATGTTACGAAGGGCTGTGCCCTTCTGGTAGCAGAACAATTACCGCTTCAAATGAGTGTATTTTTTAATAAATGCTACTATAGTAAGACTGCAATTCAGTGGCAGCACTTTCAAATGATTCATGGTGTAACTGAGAGGTTGTATCTGCAGTGGGAAGCTGTGAAGCCAAATACTGTATTTCCAGCCCTTTCTAGATAATGCCAACCTCAAGTACTAGAAATATGCGTAACTAAACCAGATAATATCAAGAGTAATATCACTATGCCAATAATCTTCACTGCAGAGACAGTAATGGTAAGCAAGACATCAGAGCTTTCAAACCCTAAATTGATTCATTGCCATTTTAATAAAATATGGTAAAAATATAATCATAACAAAGCAATAACATTTTGATCTCTTGACCCCACACTCATCACGCTTCTATTTGCACAGTTCCTGAAACTTGCGCAATGATTCTTCATTTCCCATATTGCTTGTGCTCAGCATCTTGTGTTTTTGCTTCCAAGTGGATTGATTTTAGTAACTTGTCTGTGTTTAATTTTCTATGTCATAAGTAAAATTTGTTTCTCTTTGCTGTTTAACATTTCCTGGAGAAGTTCTGCAGCTGAGATGCCTTGTATCTTTCTTGTCACAACATGCCTAATAACATTTTTTACATTGAGATGTCTGTTTGTTTACAGGACAGACTAATTAAGGGTCTGATCAAATTTACTTCTCTTTATATCAGGATGGGGTAACTGTGGTGATGATCAGCTCATTCAAGTAAGGTGGAGTCCACATACATGTAATGGTATTATTTTGGCTTGTTGCTTCTACTACTAATTATTGATAATTTCTATTCTGATAGATAATGACCATTGTTTTTAAATAGGGAAGGGATGGTTAGCTCCATGAAATTCAGAGGGGGCACTAAAGTGTCCATACAGCATACAAAGGTGAGCACATTAAAACAAGAAACCACTTCTAAATCATACACCACCTCAGCACTTGGGAACCATTCCCTCTAGCAAGACTTTCGTTTATTTTAGTGGCTGTAGCCCTAAGTGGGCACCTCAACCCCACACAGGAGAGCCAGGATGCAGCACATCACACTCCTGGAGCCAGCAGCAGGCAGTACAAAGTGCTTGGAAGGTGCTGCAGATGGGACACGGAATCCCAGTGGCATACTGAACCTCTGGGATGTTAAAATCTCCCTAAGCAGGAAAGAGTCACATTTTTGTATTCCACATCTTGGATGGAATATCTAAAATTTGAATTTTTAAATAAAAAATTAGTGGGAATTAGTGAACTGTGGTTCTCTGGAATCATACATTGGGTTTGGGTGCTGTAGGCAAAGAATTTACTTTGTGGATTGGTTTTGGAGTTTATAATAGTAGGAAGGTAACATTGAGGCAAGAAACTGATTTTCAGGCATATGATGTATTTTAGTTATGAAAACTTACATATTCCTGGCTTAGATGATATGTGACGATGGCAACTTCAAGAATTTGAATTTTAGATGAGTATCCAAAGAGGCAGTTATGCAGACTTGTACTTCAAAGTGAGTGTAATCCTTAATGTCTTCAACCTAAGGAATTTTAGAATGTTATGAGTCATGTTTTCCAAAAACTTCAAACCACAGCTGGAAGCTGTCAAAAAAGGTCTGTTGCTTTAAAAGGAAAAAAAAAAAAATTTATATATATATATATATATACAGGCTAGGGATTTGTAATCTCATGTGAGGGGGACTGGAAAGTGGTGAAGAACCTGATCCACTTGTCATTTTATACAAAGATTCTGCAAGATCTTTTGATCAAAAGCTTGTGTTTCTTCCACTCTCTGATATTTAAAGATCATTATTATTTGTGAAAGCAGCCCTTTTTACAGCATGCAGCCATTCTACTGCTTTTCTGTCAAACAATCTGGTTTGTGTATATGGATATTTGTATAAGACAAATTTTTATTAACATAGATATAAATGTTTCTGTGTTTTTGTACTGAAGGAAGGCAGAAATCCCTTGTGATGACACTAGGAATATAGTTATTTATAACAAAAAAAAAAAAAAAAAAACAACTTCCTTCCAGAACATTTACAGTCTTGAAGCCTTCATGCCAAAAATGAGCAGAGATAATATAATGAAAGAAGAACTTCTTTGGGGAGAGATGCTAAAAGCATAAAGAACATGTTTTTTAGGCCAAGAAACGTTTTTTTGGTGGATACCACTTCTGTAACATTTTGTGTTACATTTTCTCCGTAAAAGACAAATTGCTACATTTTGACATTTCACTGCAGATGTTGTGCTTTGAAGACAATACATCTGAAACAATTCATAGATATGTGAAAACTAGTGGTTATAGTGATCTTATCTTACCAATTACCACTGCTGATAGCAACATTGGCTTTGACTTGACTTAATCTGATAGAGCATAGAGCAGGGATGGGGGATTCTTTGCCAATGAATTAAATAGATGGAGTCTGCTTCCTAGTCTCAAAATATTGTACATGTGGAACAGTTCCAGTGAAGGCATGGGTTTATTACAGCTAAATTCAGGAATGAGAATTGAGACTGTTTATGATGGTCGCATAAAATTATTTTCAGAAGTAAAAACAGACTTAATACTTTTTATACTGCATTTTTTTCCCATAATGCTCATCCAGATGTACTTCCTTGGATAGTACTTTGATCAAATACCCAGAACCTTTCTTCAGAATCATTGTCTCCCTTTATTGACTGTATGTACTTTCATATTTTTTATTAGGCACGAAAGTAAATTAAGCCCTCTTGTACTTTTATTAATTGTCCAAACTGGCCCCTTCTCAAGAAGGGGAACACTTTTATGTGCTACAGTCTCGTGCACAAATGCTGCTTTTTGCAACAGACAATTAGTCTTAAGCAGACTGTATGGTCACATGGAGGTAAATGGAGCTATTGTCTCCTCCTTATATATTTTTGCTTGGGCTTTTTTTTTGTTTTGTTTTGTTTTTAATAAAAGCTATATTTTGTCACAAAAATGATGCAAAGAAAATGTAAAATGTTTTTCTCCAGAAAGAACATATTTTCTACAGAGTCCACTTTTGACCATACATGTAAGTGTCTTAGTTATAAGAGAAATTGCTGGTTTTTTAACATTTTAATAAAATACAACCCCTAAGTTGTCAACTGAGGTAATGTATAGTGTGATTTAGTAGAGTCTTGGGAAATATACACTGCGATGCTGCCAGTGATGAAACTAAATCACTGCTTTATATTTCTGTCTTGCAAGACCGAGAGTTGCAATACTTAACTATGTCAAAAATAAGAACCTGTGTAGGAAGGTACTGGTCAAATAATGACAGCTAGAAATTAATACTGATATGGCAAGGAGTCAAAGTTTTGATATTTGTATATTCAGAACTACTTTTCTCCAGCGTATGTTACAACAAACTCCACTTTGTAACACAATATCAGTGTCTTTGAAATAAGATTTTCAGATTTAAAGTTCCAAGGAGGAACAAGCTCTGCTCTACTGAGGAGTCTGGAGCAGACTATCCATTTTTATGTTCTGTTAAGATTACATCTGAGGGGCACCTTCTACAGTCCCCTGAGATCAGAGAAGCCCTTGGGGTCCCTCAAGTGCTGATGGAGTAGAACAAAAAATGTAGCTGAGAGCAATCCGGACACTCATTGCAAACTGTCAGAAGGGGTCAATGCTGCAGTAAAATTTTATCATTGCTGAAGGCAACATGCTCTTTATTTTCCCCTGTGGGTTATCATTTTAACACTGTGTTGGTTATTTGTAATTAGGTAACTATCACAGGATAGGAGAAGAAAAGGGTTGAATAAGGCTCAGGTATAAATACAAGTTACTAAGATTTTACAAATACAAAAATAGAAAATCCATGTATTTCCAGGACAAATACCAAAAATTGCTATGAGGTAATATAAAGATTCTACTGAATGTTCAACCTATTATAATTGAAATCTCTTTAAAAGAAATTCCTTTCATTAAAGGGATCTTTCTCATTATCATTACTGACATAGATAGTACCTGTCTGCAGTATTTGTTTTTACTGCATGCCTCTAACTTAGATGTTTGGCAGAGCATTGTTAGCACTAGGCATATGACATACTGAACAGTATATTTTAAAAGGAATAGCTATTAAATCTGAAGGTACTTACAGGGTTCTGTACTCAACAAATTCCTCGTATGTAAGAATTGTTTGAAACAGGAGATATAGTTTATCATTTCTTCTTTTCCTTGTAACAACTGTGTTCTTGACTGTGCAACAGGCAGTTGAGCATTAGCTTCATGATGAGATTAAACTGAAGTTATTTTGGGGTTGTATATTTTTTATAATGAAACAAACTAAAAAAGAACAGACTGTAATTTTTAATTACTCATCTGAGATGAAAGCAATTAACATAAATCCAAGTTGGAATTCCAATTATGACAGTACCATATATAATATAGCTTACAATATAATGCACAAAAAAAAATGTGTTCCTCTGCACCATTTTATTTAAGTCTGCACATATAGGAGCCTGATTTGCTGAACTTATTTCAAGCTGAATATATTTAGAATATTAGGACAAAAATATTATCAACTTCATAATTGATTCTCCTTTGTTTTATACTAAAGCCAAAAATAAATCCAGACTGAAATCAAAGTAATTTATCATTTTAATAGACATAGGAAAAGAAGTACCTATACATTCTGCTAACAGAAATAGAAGCAAAAATTATTTCATGCATTAAACAGCAATACTTGTACAAAAGAGATGAGAAAAAAGCACAGGCTTCTTTTTTTTCCTGAATGGTCTGGTTTTAAGTGGTTACTTCATGCTGAAAAGACATGAGCCAGATGCCAGTGTTTTCATAGTATTACTTCATGTATGTTGCTTCTGCAATCTATGGATATAATCATGTAGTAAAGCATTAGTAAGCTATTAGGTTTAGCAAAATAGAAAATTTTCAGCAATAAACAACACAGTCAAAATTACTGTGAGAAATGGAATGAAAAGGGTCATGAATTATAAGAGGTTACTGTCAACATTACCTTTTCCTCTCCAAATCCTAGATTTCCTTGAAGGTTTTCCATTCAGTTAGAATCTCAACCTATCTATCTTAGGAAGGACACAATGCCACTGGGTACTTTGTGATATATTTATAATTGATATACATCTTGAAAACATATCAAAAGCTAATGTTGAGATGCAAAGGTCATTGTGCAGAAGAGGCATCAGGAAAGGCTCAGGGAAACAGCCGCAGAAATGTCAGGTGCTGCTTGTTTTTAATCATCTTTGCACCAGTGTGAAGTGAAGGAGACTTCATGGAAAAGAGCAGGATTGCATCAGTGTGAGCAGCTTGGAGGTAGCTGACTTACTGACCTTGATCCAGCTGTTTTTATAGCTGCAGCCACCAGCAAGTTCCCTAACTACAACAAAAATAGGGACATGTTGCATTGCACAGTCTGTGACTATGTAACACTTCCAGAACAATACCCACACACCTCAGGGAATGTGCATCTGTATGTGCATGGTACCCGGACTCCACAGACTATTCCTTGAGGAAGAGCAAAGTATGGGTTGTATTGCAGCTGCAATGCAGGCTTATTGCATCAAGGGGATTTCTAAAATACAAAGCAAATTCAGACCAAAATGGCTGGGGCTCTACCTTGCCTTGTTGCAGCTTTATGTGTCGTTAATAGCTGCCTTGTCCAAAATCCAGAATGATTGATGTTGTATGCATCTGTGGTGGTGTTAAGTTTAATTTGCATTTGGATTTTACTTTACCCAGTGACCATGTGCAGTGCACATGAGCAGCCCTTTGCTTGCTGTGCAACATTATTAGTGATGGCGATTTGTGAGCGCAGGGATGTAAGGTAAAGAGTTGAATAATCAGTATGTAGAAAGAATGTGCCAGAATATGTGAATGACACAACACTATCAAAGCTATTTTAAAGTATATTTTAGAGGCTGCAGCAACTGCCTGTCCCAGAATTTAATCAGGAGCCCAAGCTTTGAAAAGACTACAGGAGGAAAAAATGAGGTAATATAAAAGTGTCACTCAAGCCAGCAGGCAATGCTAACAAATTGCCATGTCTTTGTCAAATGCTCATCACTCATTCTTGTGTCAGGTAATGACCATACAAATTGTAATTGTATAGATCAGGCAAGATGTTCATTCCAAGCAGTCACCCTTGCTATTTTATTACATGAAAGTCTTGTAAACTCAGAAAATATTGAAAGGACTGTAGTAAGAGAAAAAAGTTCAGAAATAAATGCACTGTAAAACAGGATTAATGGTATAAATTTGGGATTAGCATAAATCCTATTTACCCTTACTTAATAAGGCATTATATACCAAGCAAGTTTTATGTAATAGTATTTAATCTTATTAAATTTCCTTTTTAAGCAAATATTCAGTTGACCCTAACGTGTGCAATACAAAAGACCATTTGTGAAATATTCTGCACATCCCCAAAATCCTCCATGATTCAGGGTAGTGAATATACTTGACATGTTGTGTGCATGTTCTAAGTTATCCATATTGCAGCTTCATTCCACATTTGCCATGAAGGAAAACGTGACTAAAATCCAAGGTAACTGTGGTTTTCCCCAATCTTAATAATGTATCTTTCTCTGTCCCCTTTTTTTTTTAAATTAATTTGTAAAGACTTGGAAATGCATTCTCTCCAGTTGATTCTGCACCCATTAATGTGAAAAAAAATGTAGTTGTTTTATAAATGAGGTTTTTTGTATATATTCAATAATTTGATACATTTATGTGTATCTGGAAGTAGTTTTCCAATCAGTACTTTTTTACTGTGACTGTAACTCATGAAATACCTTGAGCAGTAAGTGATGATAACAGATTTGATTTTGTCGATTATAGACTTAATTACCACCTTTCTTACAAATACACTTTTAAGTTTATATTCTTGAATTTAAAAAATTGTCTTGTTTGCATATGAGTAATACTTTTGTCTCAAGATAGAAGCTAATAATGAGGTTTATGATATGTAGAGCTGAAGATGTTTTATTTATTACTGGGCAGAGTTTCTTGGCTAGACTGCAAATTTATTTTTATCCAATGTCTTTGAGCAGTTTAGATAAACATTTGAAAGTTGGCTAACTCATAAAATTGCCACAATTTGAATGCTGACAGCAAGATATTAATACCCAGAAATATGACATCTCAATTTAACTACTTGCAATGAAATTACCATCTTTCAGATAATTTTAGACATCTATCTACTATTGTTGCTGTCGTTTTCATTTGTCAGAATTAAAATCAAAGGCTTTCAAAACATTTTAAAAGCTTATGTTTGCATGTGAAATATAAAGTAAATTTTCTCAGGATAGTCCAGTAGGAAATTCTAGTAGTGTTTATGACAGCACTAACGCTCTCTTGAACTCTGCATGGCCATGCTGATGATTTTCAAGGCTTTACATTTGTAATGATACAAATGGTATCCTATATACCAACTATCTGTATAATGATATTCTATATGCCAACTATCAGGTCTGTTTAGTGGCTGGAATTCTTTTCACCATGTGGGCATTTTTGTTATTAACCCTACTGCCCATGTGCTACTTACCTTGCTTTTTAATTAGTGATAGACTATTTTGAAAAGTCAGGGTTTGAAGGTACTTTTTCTTGTTGTGAAAAGACATTAATCTTGTTTATCAAAGCTGTCTACAGGGGAGAGCTGAGGCTCCTCAGATGCATAAGTGATTTCCCTGCCTCAGATGACCTGAGTACTGCCAGTGCATGTGTCCTCAAGGAAAGTGACACTCAATGTAAGCAGAATTCTTATAGCCTGGAGGATTTGAGATTTTCCAAAAACTCCCTGGTAGCTCTTTTTTTCTTCCCCCTATGACTTTCAGAGAATTTGTCCTTTTTTATTCAGGAAAAGGTTTTTACTGTTTTTCACCATAATTCTCTTTCTCAGGCAACACAGACTACAGGAATTGTTGCTAATATATTGTCAACTACACCATCCAATGTAATTTTGTTCCTAACTCTGAATTACCTGTCAGTGACAGTTTCTGGCTGCTAAATCTGTTTGGTGCAGTTCTCTGGGAATGCTTTCATTTCTTCAAATGCATTTCAGTACATAGTATTTTCTGTCAGTACTCTATCACTCCTCTCCTGCTCTCCTCCTCTGGACAGGGGAGGGAAACAATAATGAAAGCCTCATGGGTCAGGATAAGGACAGGGAGAGATCATTCACCACTGTCACAGACAAAACAGGCTTGATTTTGGGAAAAATTAATTTAATTTATTACCAATCAAATCAGAGTAAGGCTGTGAGAAATAAAACCAAATATTAAAACACCTTCCCTTCACTCCTCCCTTCTTCCCAAGCTCAACTTCAGTCTCAAACCTCTTCCCTCCAATCTATGCAGAGGGATGGGGAATGTGGGTTGTAGTGGGCACACATTGGTTCCTCCTCAGGGGGAAGATTCTTCACACTCATCCTCTTCTCTGGTGTGGGGTCCCTCCCATGGGAGACAGCTCTCCATGAACTTTTCCAACATTTATCCATCCCACCTGCTGCATTTCTTCACAAACTGCTCCAGCATGGTCCCTCCATGGTGTGCAGTCCTTCAGAAACAGCCTGCTCCAGGATGGGTCCCCTATAGGATCACAAATCCTGCCATCAAACCTGCTCCATCATGGGCTTCCCACTGGTCACAGCCTCCTTTGGGCATCCTCCTGCTCCAGCATAGGGTCCTCCATGGGCTGCAGAGGAATCTCAGCTCTGACACCTGGAGCATCTCTGGCCCCTCCTTCTGCCCTGACTTTGGTGTCTGCAGAGTTCTTTCTGTCCCTAAGTCTCACTCCTATCTCTCTAACTGCAGTTCCTGGGTTTTTCCTCTTTTCCCCTTCCTAACTCTGTTATCCCAGAGTTTCTCCCCCCATCACAGATGGTTTGCCTTGTCCAGTGACAAGGCTGTTTTGAAGCCATCTAGGATTGGCTCTGTCAAACATGGAGGAAGCTTACTGTGGCTTCTCACAGAAGCCACCTCTGCCTGCAGCCCTTCCCTGCTGCCAAAACCTGTCCAGGCAAATCCAATTTATTACAAAACAAAAATAACGGTGGATTTTCCAAGTCATTCTTTATTTTGATACTTAATGCTGTTTGATTTCCACTTTCTCCATGTTTGGTTGATGGTCCAAACATTTTGGATAGATGACTTATAACTACAGTGGAGAAATTCCACAGGTTGTTTTACAAGCTGTTCTAGTCTGTTATGGATATTACAACAGCCTAAAAATGCTGATTGCATTTTCCAAAAAGCAGATAAGTTCTAAAATACAAGTAACTTTGTACATTCATGAAATTACTGAAAACACTAGTTTATTGTTTCCAAAAGGCAATTAATTTAGATTTTTAAAAATCTACTTAAGATGTAACAAATTCACAAGACATTGAAATAACTCAGTACATAGCTCAATAATGGGTCATTGTGAAAGGCACTTCTACAGAAAATCATGTCAGCATTGTGTATAGTTGTGGTGCTACAACCTTGAGAAAATGGCCTATCATTAATTTGGTAATGAACTTTAAATATCAATGAATTCTAAGTGTACTTTATAGGCTGAGGTACTTGATTATTTTAAACCACATAGATTCATAAAACCACTCCGGAATTCAGTGGAAATGTTTTAAAAATCTGTACAAATGTACACTTTGTGCTCAGTATGGAAAAGCATATTTAAAAATTACCTTCAGTGTCCTTTTTTTTTTTTTTTTTTTTTTTTGGTTCATAGAAGTTCTCTTGGCACCATTAATGCTGATCTGGGATGATTAGGGATAAATAACTTGAAGGCACACTCTTGCAATTATATCTGGGGTCCAAAACAAGCTCTCTGGGGCCCTTCTACCTGCAGACACACATTCTGTCTCCCTGGTCTTCTCAGGTGCTGCTGGAGAGGGGTACAGCTGTCCCAATTCATCCCTTACATCTTAAGCCACTTAGAACGATTCAAGAGTTGGTTTTCTTCAGTGACTGTAGCAAGCATTAGTGTAGTTTCACTGAGGGGCATGCTAGGTAGGGTTAATAATCTAGATAAAAATCAAAGTCCTGTCCACTACCACTATTAAACAAAATTTAAGGAAGCTTTTTTTTCCCCCCTGATTTTTGCTCTAGATTTGCTCTAGATCTTCCTGTTCAGATAAAATTACCTGATCTACCTCAGGTGATAAAGTGCTCTGTCTGATTAGGTCTTTAATATACCACTAAGTAGTGCAGCTTCATTTATTTCCCTTGATCCATTGATCTATTGCCTTATGGCCCTCATGGAGAGTAAATATTGTCTATTCTTCAACTTCTGATTTCATAGTAAAGAAAAAACCCACATTTTTTAATGTCATTCTCTTTGTTGGGTGAAGGTCATACTCTAAGTTTTGTTGCACTATATGTTGTAAGGTTTGAGCTATTCCAGTTGCCTCAAATATGAATGTAAAGTTCTAAAAGAATAGAAATAATTATTAGTGATACCATTTGTTCTTTTTTGCTTGTCTTTTCTATTGATACTTCTTTATACTTCCCCTTCTTTGATTTTTTTTTTTTTTTTTACCTATCTCATCTTTAAATTTCATTTGCTCCATTTCTTCATTAGTGTCTTAAGGACATTTTTGTGAAATCAAACCACATCATACAAATGAGTTGAAATGGTTTCAGCTGAGACTTCTCATCTTTCCCACATTTTGGTTATAATTTCAAATGTATCTACATTTTTTTGTAAAAGAGTGGAAGGGGTTCTTTTTAATATATATTTGTAGTTCCATCGTGAAAAGAGGTGCAAACTCTAATAGAAGTTCTAGTCATTGCCCATATACCAAAGAAAAATGGTAAAACATAACTTAAAACATTGATTCATAAGTTATTCTTTATTTCAAATCAGCTTTCCATGCTAGTATATTAAATGTGAACTAAATTAATATTTTTTTGCATCAGATGTTCTGGATAATGTATTTTGCTACATGAGTTTAATTCATTCAGCAATGTGGTACAAGTTAAAATTGGATTTGCTGTGCTAATCCTTTTAATAAATATTCTAGCACCTTCAGCAATATCATCCCACTGCTTGAATCCTTTCCTCTTCTCTGTATACTTTCATATTAATTGGAAAATTCTCATCTTTGCTTTTAAGGGCACTATATTTTATATTGCATCTTTCATGAGAGTACTTCTCATGTGCTTCAGTTTCTTACTCCTTTTTCTCCTTTTTTGCTTCAAGTCATATTATTGGTGGTGGCATTCCTATATCTGCCATTACAGCCATATTCTGCTTCTTCTCTTGAAATCAGCAGCAAAATAGTGCATGCAAGTAAAATAAGAGAAAAGGCAAAAATAGTAACTCTGAGAAAAGATTTCTGAGAGGAGTAAAGCCTAAATAGTTAAGATGCCAGATAATGTACGTAATCTTTGCTTAAGCAGATATTTAATAACTCCACACAAGTAATTAAATAAAATAGTGGATACTGCTGGACAAAAGATGAAGTCCTGTGGCTTTTGTTGCATCTTTCAATTTTGACAGTGATTTTTGGTAATTATTCTTGTGAGTCTTTTTTTAACATTTCTCAGCCCATATTTAGATGAATAGATGTGTTTCCATAGCAACTCCACAGAAAAGCAAATCAGATCTTACATGGGTCAAATTATCTGTGAAAATTCCATTTTTTCTCAGTGAAGAGTACAAGGTATGTAAAACAGTGCTTTCAAACTAAGTATTCCAGTCACATACCTAAAGCTAAGAGGAAATATTCTGTGCCTTTGTCAAAACTAATGAATTTCAAGAACCAACAGCAAGAAGTAAAAAAACAAGTTCGGGGGAACTAATGTTTTTCAGTGGACAAAGATTTTTGTAACTAAAGTTACAATGAGTCATAGTTTAAAAAAAATAGTGTTAATGATTTCCTCCTCAAATTGGGAGTGCAAGGGCATACAAAAAAAGTTAGGTTTTCACTTTTTGCCTAGTAGTATTCAGGCAGTAATTCAAGTTGTTACCATAGATGAGCGACTAAATAATAAAAAACCTTATAATTATTTTTGCTCTCTCAGAGCAGATACTGCATTGAAGGATGAAAATGAGATACAGAATATTTAGGGGGTTTTGTTATTTCAATAAATGAAAAATGCAGTTGAAAGGAAAAATGTTAAATTTGTCTTAAATTTAAGAATGAAGTACATAAAATCATCACAGATTATATAGTTGCTGCTTAAGAAGGTAACACCTGAGATTAGTCTCCAGCAGAACTTACTCATTAAATACTAAACAGGTATTAGGAATATCACATACAAAAGTCTGTGAAATAATCAGTATTATTTTCATCAGTGGTTATGTTAGAAATTTATTACAATTAAATTTTTTCTTTATTTACTTGCAGACAGTTGATCTTTTTGGAGGCTGAGCTATCAGAAAAAGGAGATTTTGAATATTAAGAAAGGAAGTGATACTCAAAACTTATGGAAGGTTTCTGAACAAAGTGAGTTCAGAATAAGCTAAATTGTCCAAAAATGTCTGTGATCTCCTTGCAAAGCAAAACTTCATTAAAATGAAATGCCAGAAATATTACTTCTCTGTGCAATAATCACTTAACATGCAGAAAACATGGAGAAAACTCTGCTGCCCATAGACAAAACAGCTGTACATAGAACAGCTGTGTCATTTATGGATGTATATGATATTCAGCTACAGACTGTGAATAGTGGAATCAAGTCTTGCTTCTTAGGTTGTTCCTTGATCATTTTAGTAAAGTACATGGAAGAAAAAGCTGAAATGCTTTATGTCTTCAAAAAAGCTTTTTGCATATACTTCTAGTTTCATCTGCTATCTTATTTATCCATATTTGTCCAATCTTCTCAGAAATAAAATCTCATTCTGCTAGGCAAGTTTCTTACCTTTTACAAATAGTTCCTAGTATTAATATTTGCAGCATTTAAAGCTTCTGAAGCCTGGTTTTGTCTTCTAGTCACCGATGACTAATGAAGTATTTTCAGCTTTAAATACGTGTGTGTGATTTGTGGTCCGAAGGAGAGGGTCTCTTTTTAGGACTTCCCCTTTTTGTGCTTTATCTTAAATTTCTACCAGTGCCTTTAAGATATTTGAAATGAGATTGCCTATATTTACCCATGCAGGCATTGTAACAGGCTCTTAAAAAATAATGTGATACCTTGGTTGGTTCAAGTGCTAAAGCAGCTACCAGCTGAAATTTTCCCAGCAAGTGTCCCTAGGCCATTTGCCTTCTTCATCCCCTAAGGGAGGATATAAGCAGCTTGTTCATTCATTTTCAAGTAACCAAAGCTAAGACTATCAAAGCTGCTCTGAATTACACCAGTTCTATAAAAAATAAATACAAGATTTGGTAGGCATATTGTCCAGTAATGACACAGAAAATACAGAGAATGTGAATCAGGTGTAATTGGTGCTTCTAATTGCCTGTACCTGAATGCCTGTCCAATTCACTGAAGCAGTGGAAAGGACATCTTAGTTTATCTACTTTAGGTCTTTACTACTGCAGTTTAGTATATCTGTCATAAACTTGGGTAATGTTTACTCTTCTCTTACTCTTTTTCAAAACTTTAATTATGTTTTCATTTGCAGTGCACTTTGAAACCTACTGAGATTGCATCAAATGGGCTTCTAAATGAATTTCTTTACTGTTGAGTGTTCTGTTTATTATCTTCCTGGCACAGGGTACCATCCCCAGCTTTATCAAAAGTACTTGCAACCACTTTTTGAACAAGGGTTTAATCCAGCTGCAGTTCAGGGACAAGGACTAGTTCTCCATTTCCACAGTTTGTTGCTAAGGCTGACAGAGAATTTTACGCTTTCCCTTGGCAACTCAACGAACTGCTTGGAACCCAGAAACCTGTCCAATCTCTCTGAGCACTTCACAGTCCAAGAACACCAGCATGGTAATAGCCCTTGAGAGGGAGCTTCTTGCTATCAGGTACTCACATACCACATACAGACCCACAGGTTTTTCACATTTATGTTTAATTATAGTAGTCATTGCAAGCCTGAGCATGAGTTTTGGAAGGTACTTCATCTATAGGGAATTTTTCAGCCACTTAATGAAATTTATTTCACTGTTTTTAACTCCAATGCTTGAAATAGTTTGTGAAGCACTGTACTGTCACTGTGAGATGTTTCTCTAGAATGCAACTTGCAGGCCTTGTGGTTTCTTACTAAGAATTTATTAACACCTGTATTATCTTTAGCTAAGATTCATCTGGTATTCAAGATGAAATACTCGCACACCAAGAAACTGTGTACTGAATGTAGTAAATATATGTTACACACTTTGCTTCATGTTTAAGTTAGTAAGGATTGTATAAAGATTTTATGTAGACCCCATCATTATAAGCACCTGTCTTAGTGTTTTGGGGTTGTTTTTATCTAAGCTTCAGAGACAGGTGAATAACTCAGACCCCCAAACAAGCCAAATCAGAATCCCTGACAGTCAATGGGAACAGAGAGTCATGAGAAGAGTATGTGTTTTGCTTTATTCCCACATCTGTTTTTCTTTATAGGCAGGAAAAGTCCAAATAATGAAAGTTTAGAGGTAATACTAAACATTTGGAGAAATACTGAACAACTAACGGATTTTTATTCCTGAGATTTTCTTAGTACATTCAAGTAATGCAGGAGAGCAAAGAAAGTAATTTTAAAATACATTTTAAGGCTTGCCACAATAAATTCCAATTTCTTTGAAAACATTGCATGTGGTCAGTGAACCTGTTAATGTTGTCTAGGAAATTTATGCTGTCTCCCACCTAACAGACTGTACATTTCCTGCAGAATATCCATATTGAATGTAATTTAAAACCTTAAAACGGTTTTGATTTTCTAGATTGAAGAAGGAATATTATGCTTCTTATAAATTATAAAGAGCTTGAACCCAAATTTGAAGGGTAAATATCATACAGTGGTTTTGCTTGATGCTAGTGTGTGTAGCAAGGGGAACATACAATTTTAATTGCTTTGGACTGTTGTAGTTGTCAATCTATAATGCTGCAACACAACATAGTCAGCCTTGGGCACATCAGTACTCTAATTACAGAAAGTCTGGCTCTTCACCAATGTTTTAACATTCGATTTATTTCCTGTTCAAGTTGTTCTATAGAGCCAGAGCTAATTGGTTTTCCAAATGAGTGTTAAAAATATAAAGACTCAGCTTTATTAGGAGGAGGCTGTACTTACTGTGCACCAAAGAGTTGTAAATCCATGTAAAGGTTGGAGTGAGATTTCATAGCCTTGTGTACAAAACCACAACTTGAATTAGTTTTTTTGCTCACAAATTATAGGTAATATTTGACCTTAGTTAGTGATTGACCCTAGCTGCCTTTTCTTTTTTAAAAGGGAAAATAAGCTGCCTGAGGAAAAAAAATCAAGTTAAATATATTAAAAGCAGACTAAACCATTTTATTTATTTCATGTGATGTTCACCACTTATCTAAAGAATTCACAGTATTTCTTTGCCATCCCTATGTAGTTTCTTGTTCACAAAAGGGATCAAGATTTTCACTGAGTCCTTTCCTTCTGTTTGAAAGATTCCTCCAAAACATCTTGCAAACCAGCAATGTATCATGGATAAATTATAATTTCCTATTCCTGTGACCTACATGCTGTTTGTGCATGTTCAGCAATGTCATGCTTCTAATATGAAAATTGTAATTAAGGAAACAAAGGAAGTCAGCAGGTATTTTAACCTTTTTTTGATTCCTGTTGAGGCAGCAGAGCAAGGTAGAAGGACTTTGCCGAGTATTTCTCGAGAATAGCTAAAGTTTATTGTTTTTTGTCCTACATGGGTGCATATGTGGGGTTTTGTTTTGCTAGGTTTTTGGGGGAAGGGTTGCAGTATTCCCTTGTATTACATTTTCTCCTAAAACATATTAAAACTTGCATTCAGAAGAAGTATTTGATTTTTGAGACTCTTCAGTTTGGATTGAATAAAAGGAGTGGAGAATGCTCTGCAGTGTTCTGAGTGTTGTGCAGGGATGACACAAGGAAGAAGCTGTGTGGACAGTGTGGTTTTGTTTAGGAGCAAGGGTAGGAAAATGTGTTGAGAAAACAGGTGCCAAGCCAGCCAGGGCTGCAGCTGATCAGGATGGAGTAGGTGGTGAAGATACACAGGCGCTGAAGTGGCATAATCTGGGTGGGTCTCTTGATTCACCTAAAAACAAGAAGCAGTAGCTGGTAATGGAAGACAGGACAGCAGGGAGGAGCAGGATCCATCTCCATAAGGAGAGCTGGAAGCTGAGCCAGAGACCATTGGGCAAGGAGAGATGACACTGATCTGCACGTGAGACTGGGTGAGCTCAGGGGAAGAAAGGAGAGGATGCAAGAGTCTCACCTGTGAAAATTAACAATGATGTAGATGTTGGGGTTTATCTGTCTAGAAGGTTGTCAGGCACTGAGACTGAGACTGTGGTAGGTGTGAACACGTGGAACAGCTGTATGAAGGAGATGGAGTAATTCTTGCACTTTTAAAAGCTAATATTGCAGAGAAAGAAAGAGGGTGGCATGTTTATAATGACTGTAAAACAGTAAAGTACACTTTCTCCTAGGGTGCAGCAGAGGGGCCAGCAGCAGCACATGCTCCCCTGGGGTGGCCTGGGAGCCAGGATCCTTTCCCATCCCCACCCAGGAGCAGGGAAGCCAGGACACAGTGGGGCAGTCCAGTCCTTGGGCATTGCCCATCTCCCAAGGCAGGGGCCCCAGCAATGCTGGGACAAGGGCCAGTGGCCCTGGTGGGGTGAACAGGGAGAGACAGGACTGGAGGAGCCCTCAGGGTCCAGATGTTTTCAACAAAAATAGGAAAACAGAGTAAGAATTTGTATAGCATGGTATGTTACTGCAATGAATATCAAAAAATAAAACACAGCATAAAAAAAGATATCAATGTAAATTTCGAAAATCATTGATTTCTGTATTTGAAAGAAAAATGTAAGTCTGCTGGAAATCTTCAGATATAGACAAAGACACCTGAATGTCTCCATGGAGAAATACCACATAAAGCTGTATCAGGTTTTAACCTCACACCTAGAGGTCAGAGTCCAAACATTCCTAAACAGTAGTTGAAACAAGTAGGAAACTATTTTTTAATCAATATGTTTTAAAAGTGCAGGTATACTAAAATAAGCACTACAAATTTCATTAAATTAATTTTCCTGACATTTCCTTAAACTTATTCCATATAAAAAAACCCTGAAATATCAACCTTTTTTTGTCCCTTTTTATATATGCCCCTTTTTCTGTACTCAGGTTATAGATTATAGTCTTCAAACTAGGAACTATTGTGAGATGCAAACCTGTCTAAACAGTGATGTGCAGGATTAACTCCATTCTGGTTTTCAGAAAAATATTTAGAAGCTGGCACTTTGTCCAACCAACACGAATTTGACATTGAATTTCAGGGAGATAATCTAGAGCCTTATCAAATGCATTGGCTTAAGTATCAATAAAACACTGGCATTGGGTCTCTAATACTGATCAGGTTTATCTGAAGATAAACCAGAGCCAGATTTCAAAGGTGATGTTTTTATCAGATTACAACAAATATTTTAGGAAAGATTTCAAGTGTTGGTAGCTATCAGAAATTTGTCTTTGCTAAATTCTCTTACATGTGGAAATGTTTTAGGGTAACCCAGTTGCAGACTGTATACTCTGTCAGCAGACTAATTGTGGTAGTACATCTCATTAACAGTGCTGAATGCTGTAATAGCTTTTCTGCAATTGCTGCTGCACCTAATGAGAAGCAGCACAGTGCAAGCCATATTACGAGCCTGACAATTTGTTCTATTGATTTATCACACCACTTTTACTGCTGCCTACCCATAAGGATTGCAAAACATTCATCAGATATTTGTGGGTTTTGATTTCTTACCTCCACAAATGTACAAGACCTCTTTGAAGCATTGCCATATGAGTTGGTGCTGAGTCTGACCTGGATTTTTCAGTTTTTCCCTTTTACAAATTCCAGCTTCAGTCTTTAGTAATGCAGATTGAAGAATCCATTCCAAATTATCTGAAATTTTAAAAGTATTAGCAATGTCTTTATGCATAACTCTTTCATTTTATAAAACTGATTTCTTCCAGCATTTGATGTCATTACACTATTTTTGGTATTAGTCTAAATATTTTACTCGTACTGTATGTAAAATATACAAGAACAAACATTTAGAGAAAACAATGCTACAAGTTCATAGATTTTTCTTAGGATGTAACAAGGACAAAACTGTACTTCCAAGCTCTGAGTCATATGCAAGTCTCATAAGTGCCTAGTTGCTATAGCTCAAATATAATAAATGTTCCTTGAGAAATTACTCCAGTGATACAAAACATCGCAGAAGTATTTCTACCAGGAAATGCTCATAAGAGCCCTGGACAGGGAAAGGAAAGTACGATTAAAATTTTACAAGGACTGGGTGCAAATTTTAATAGAAATATGCACAAAAATCCTGCATTATAGGTGCATGACAGTTCTTTGGCTGATGAAATCAATAGAAAGATTCACTTGTGAGGTTTGCCTCTAAAGCTTTCATTGTTATTACCTACCATTTGAGCAGAGAGTATCCAGAGAGGTAGGATAGTCTGTGCTTCATTTAGCTGCAACATATCTTTCTATACATCTAAGAAAGATGGAAAAAAAAAGAAAGTTGAATGAAATCAAACTACGTGCTGGGAAGTACAAACCCCAGCCCTATTCCCTAAGAGGATTTTCAGATGTCTGTATCATACACTGGAGGTTGATAAGTTGACAGAAATAATCAGAATTACATAGGATGTGCAGTATTTGAGAAAATATACGCTAATAGGTCATATATTAGATTTTAAAAAAATACAACTCCTAGAAAAACACAGGGATAACTGCTCTATAAACTAGTAACCTTTGCTTAATTAGAAGACTTTCTACAGTTCAGAGTGGGTGTAGGTTCTGCATCCTTGGCAGTATCAACTTACGCTCCTAAACAGAGAACTCAGCTTTCAAAGCAATGAGAAAATCTGTTTTGCTGCTACGCAAGTACTGTACAGTGTCTGAGTCATCTCCTGACTGTACCAGATAGAGATCTGAGGCAGTTGCTCTTCCTTTCTCAGGAAATCTGACTTGGAAAGAGAATTTAAGATCAGGGAACTGAATTGGCAACTGGGTGAGTAGTAGCTTGCAATTTCCTCTGAAAGTTCAGATGCCTTTCTTGCCTATGAAAACTAACTGTGCTTCATTTTTTCTTTTAAGTTGTCATAACTTAAAAATATGGCATAAAGTAGTTTTGAAACTATTGTAGAAAGAAACCTGCAGTGATATTAAACCATCAAATCCATCAGAAAAACTACTCGTGGCATCTTTAAAATGAGGTGTCTGGAGGCATATGACAGACCTCCTCCCCTAATCCATAATATTATTCTGGTAGGTTGTACTTCACACAGAAGAGCCTAGAGAGATGGGTCATAGCCCCCTGAGGGGCTGGAGATGAATGGCAGACACAGAAGATTGCTGTGATCATTATTTAAAAAAATAGTAATGCCAATGGATTGGCCTTACATACTAGAAAAATGAATAGACCGATTGCTGAAGTCTAAGTGTTGCCAAATCTTTCTATTCATAAGTCCTACAGGCTTATAAGAAATAAAGAAATAAATTCTAGAATATATGTTGCATGTAAAAGAACACTGTATCATGATTGTCATTGTTTAAATGTCAAAATTATCAAGCAGGTAAAAAGCAGTGATGGAATCAAAAGATTTGAAGAATCTACAATCCAAATAAAGGAAAAAACACCCTACAAGAAAAAACTACATTACCCTTTCCATATTTAGTTTCGTTTTTATGAACAAGCTTTTGCTCACAACATTCTGCAATAACTCTTGAAGAGCTTTGATAGGGTCCTCCCGTATAAGGACTTTGGTGCCGCCCCTTCTAGGAAGTCTCAAAAAAAGGTCAGCATTGCTGTTGACAACAAACCTTTTGGTTTTTCCCATCAATTTCCATCATAATTTGCTACTGAGTGACAGTCTTTGGAGGAAATATGTTGCACAAACTTGTGTTTGTGGTCCTGACAGTAGCCATGTCTGTGAAGGATTATCTGTTCCTGGTCTATACAGGTGTACTGCTCGGTTTGGCATTGACTGGTAATGGGTTTTCGTTCCTAAGATCTAGAGAAACACAAAGATACACAAAGATACACAAAGAGCTATGATTGTCACAAATACTACAACCCTAATTTCATCCATGTCTTCAGAATTTCGAATCATAAGGCTGATTATTTTCAAGCAGCCTTCCTGAATCTTGATAATAGTATTTATTTTATTTTCCTTTTTTTTAAAATGTTCCTTACTATGTTGTCAAAACCTTTCAGGCCAGTCATCTGTAGTGGAACGATGTCCTGATTTTTTTTTTTTTTTTTTTCTCTGTTTTTACTTATCACAGTCCTACAGTCCTTGCAATTGTGACTATGAGAAAAATACAGTGAATTGTATTTTTCATTCAGAGCTGGCTGGATAAATGAATATATCACTGCCATACATTTCTTGCACATGCTAATCAGACACAGGAGTATGAATTTTTTGTACTAAATATTTGACAAATTAAGACTCCAGCATATTTTGAATATTGTAGCATTTCTATCTGCCTTGATCCAACAAAGCACTGATGTAGTCTGACGAATTCCAAACTATAGCAGTATCTTAATGTCAGCAGCTTCACCAAAATTTCATTTACACTTCAAGAGATATTTAGATCAATCTTCTCTCGTGAGCCTTAGATTTGGCTGAGTCAGTTAATGGGGAAATTAGCCTGTGCATCCAATTTGCCCAAATCAGTGGTACCACTATCAACTGCAATTGATGAAATTCCTTCACTCCTTATGAGTCAACTATTTAAATCAGAAATTGTGTCTCCTTTCTACTAAGCATATCTATTGTGCTGAAAGGAAAGGAGAAAATATTTCAGTCAGGTCAGTCGTGGAACATATGTTAGTTTGCATTGTTGTTTGCATTTTTACTTCTCAGAGTTGGTCTAGAATCTTGAGCAAGTAATATCTACAAGTTATAAGAATTCTGCAGACACAATGCTGATTATCATCTTCCAATCATGTTTTAAATACAAGGTTTGTTAGATGCAACATTACTTCACAGAAGCCATCTAATTCCTTCTTCCATCAGTTAATACTCAATACCTTGCTTTTAGGGTTTTTGTAGTATATAATAGACAGAAAACTAATGCTATTGTTAAACTACAGTGTTCCAAGTAAGGATTAAAAATATGTAGTGATGGCTCAGTTTGATAAGAAAACAAGCTGTGCATAGGTAACAGTGTGGTAGATTAATAAATTTCTAAAGTATATATAGGTTTGCAACCATGAACTTTACTTTAAAAAAGAAAAAAAGCGCACATTTTGAAAATAACCGCTGCACAATAACTGTATATAATAAATTGAATAAAAGCTTTTAGTTATTGATCTAGTGCACTAGATGAGAAAAGGACACTATTTAGACACTGAGAAAGTGACCAGACTGTATTTTTTATTTCAGCATTTTGCTCCCTCTTGCATTTAAAGAGCCCATATCTTCGTGGTCACATATTTTTAATGACTCCTTTGCTACCTGTTATATAGATTTATATTTATTAGTAAATGGTTCATGTCATAAAAGAAAGATTACGCTTCTTCTTTGGTCAGTAGCGTTTCTGAAACTGACTGCTGAAGTGGAATTTTATTGTAATTAAACTGAGTCTAGGTACAACTCAGACCTAAAATACTACTGAGATTGAATTTAAGGCAGCTTGGAATTTTCTATGTTAAGTATTGTATATTTTAACAAAAGCTTTGTAGGAAGCTTTTGGCATTGTCTTCTCTTTAGTATAGTCCTGGTTTGCATTTGGGGGGGGGGTTGTTTTTCCTTTTCCTTTTCAAGCCTTAAAGATGCTTGCTAGCTGTGTGCATATCACATGAAAATCATTAAATGTCTAACAAAAGCAAATATATATAAGCTAAACTAATTGGTGGTTGAATATCAGCTATTAAATAATTATTTCTGTTTTCAAGCAAAAAATAGGGATAAAATTAGCTGCTTGAAGCCAAAGTCTCTTTGAATGGGGTGCCCACTGAGCTGAGCACTCCCTCAATAGACACGATGTCAAGTGAGAGTGGTTTTTTTTAGAAATTGAATTGAAATTTAATATGTTCTTTGCATCCTTACTCAAGAAAGCTAATTCAACACTATTATCATGAAGGATTCCTTTAGTACATCAGACAGTCTTCTAATTGACATTTATAGCTTCAACACAAACTGGACTGGATATTTGAATGTGCCATATAGTACATACAGTAAATATATTTAATCTGAGGGCATAGATATCCAAAGAAACAATATTTGCATGTTATATACTACTTACAGCTGTATCTTCTGATGGTCTTCCAACTTACCTGGGCATTCATTAATTTGTTTTTATGCAAATGACTAATCAGTTAATTGAGCAATAAGGCAAAATTTCTACAAATTGAATCTTAAGTCCCACTTTTAAACCTGACTTCCCTTCCCTTCCAGCTGTATTCTCCTACCTCCAGTTCACAGTGCCTGTACATCAGTTCTGTAAATCTGCATGAGGTGTTCCACCCTCATGTGACCCAAAACATTGATGGAGAATTCCGCAGGGGCCTAGCTGAAATCAGAATTTGCTGCCGAAGACGACAGTGATGACATTTCAAATCAGGCTCCCATTTCATGTGAGACTGGGGCAAGCTGAGGCAACTGTCTGAACTTTTTCAGGGAAAAGGACCTGGGGATCTTGGTGAACACCAAGTGGACCCTGAACCAACAGTGAGCCCTCATAGCAAAGGATGTCAATGTCATCCTGGCCTGCATTAGGCAGAGCACTGCCAAGAGGCCAGGGAAGGTGATGCTCTACCCAGCACTGCTGAGACACACCTGGAATGCACAGGCCAGTTCTGGCCTCCGCAGAGCAAGAGAAGTGAACGTACTGGAGAGAAATGAACATATGAAGAGAGGCTGAGTGGATGGGAACTGTTCAGCCTGGAGACAAGACCTAGAGATATCTTATCAATGTTCATAAATACCTGAGAAAGAGAGGTTAAAAGGCATAAATTTTTGCCAGAGGCACATGGTTTGAGCTGCCAGTGGAAATGCAGTGTTGAGAACAGCAAGAGCTGTTTTGAGGCCAGTAATTAAGGCCAATGTCATGGCCAGGAGGGCAGGACCCTGCCACCCAGAGCCCAGTCCCACCAGGTAGACACCCACCAGGTGTCCCTGCAACGTAGACGCAGAGTGGTGCCCAGGTTCAGTCAAGACTCCAAATCATCACATCAGTTTGTTGCAGAGACAGATCTGAGGGCAAGCTGTGGAGTCATTTCACAGAACATGATCATGTCTGGTGGGGATGAATGGTGTCAGACACATCTCAGTGGCTATCAGGCAAGTCCATGGTGACAGCAGGCCTAAAGTCAGGCTGGAAAGCCAGCTGACCAGTTGGGATCCAGGCCAGGAGGGTCAATGGCCCTGAACAAGCACAGCTGTCATGCAGCCAGAGGCTGGCTCTCCAGTGGCGTCACTGAGGCAGGGAAAGAAGGCCAAGCTGAAACAGGGCTCCTGGGCCCATGGGCAGGAGTGTGGATGAAGCTTAGAGATGAGCAGGTCAGAGTCAGTAAAGGCTGTAAGTGCACCCTGACACAGGCAGTTCCGCTTAAATAAAATACACTTCTTTCACTATGGAGATGGCCGAGCAGTGTGATAGTTTGCTTAGAGAGGTTGTGGGGTCTCCGTGCTTGGCAATATTCAAAACCAGACTGGTTCTTGGAAACTGTCTGTTGGACTAGACAATCTGGAGATTCAGCCTTCCAGTGTTCAGGTTGTTGTAATTTTCTGATAGCTGGAAACAACTGTTAAATTTAGGGTGAGCATATGCCCATAAGTAACTGCTATGGAATAGCTGTTTTCTTTCAATTTACATTCTATCTTATTCATAGTAACTTATCATTTTTCCAAGCCCTCAACCCCTAAATCTCTCTTTCTGTTCCATAAATGTACAGCAGAGATTCATATTCAAATGCATTTTTTAATTTAAGCTGTTACATAAAATTTATCATTCTTAAATGCATTAGAATGTGTAATAAATTAAAAGTCAGGCTACATATGTGCCTACATTCCAGAAGTTAGAAGTTTTCATTCCACGGATTTTTTTTTTCCCCAGATTCATGTACATGTACAAATACCACACAGAGACACACTTCTTTACATCTAATTTGCATAATGTATTAATGCTGGAAGAACCTAAATTGGGTCACAAAATCTTGACTCAGCTGCAGTGCTCCTGCTGGCTCCTGTTGATCTCAGCGTGAGTTCTGCATGCCAAGGGAATTCACCATGTCTGAACTTAAGTTCAGTCATGTAGATCTAAGAGAATTTTCCCTCACAATACAGTTTTGCATTTTGTGAGCTGTTTTGTTTATGCATTATAGATTAGCTGTTGTCTGATAGCTAAGCTTTTATCCAAAAGTTAAAACTCAATAATTTCCTAACTATATTTTTATGCAAAATATAAATTTCCATTTTCTATTCCCTCAGCAATATTTCTGCAAGACATACTTGTCTCCTTTTTGGAAGGAAAAAAAAATCTACCAAAAATCGTATGAAAGCAGTTAGTTTTCTTTGTATAGGATTCCCATTGTGCTGGTTTTATGCCTGTACTGTGATGCATGCCACCAGTTTAGCAATCATTCAGTATACTAGATGAGTTACAGTCATAAAAAATTTACTTAATCTGAAAAACATACTTGCCACAATTTTAGTGTAACTCCAATCCAATTTGATTTAGCAGAAGCTTTTAACTTTCCCCATGCTGCTAAGGACCTAATTTTAGCCCCCTTAAATACACATTTTATGATCTAATTAACCAAAGTTAATTAGTAGTCAAATATGCTTGAGAAATTTTTTCCAAAGCACAATCCTAATAAAACTAGTCTAGAGTACACTCAGTGATACAGGAATGACTGGAATAACTAAGATTTTCATACAATTTTTTATATCTTCTTATCTTCTTAGTTATCATTTGTTTGAATATACAGGTAAAATTGAGGTGAAAGACTGAGTTACAGTCAGCACATTGAAGAGAAAAATGCAATTTTTCCTACATGGAGGGTGGTGTGAAGACAAGAATGGAAGGATTACCTTCATGAGTGCCATTGTTTGCATGTGTTTATTGAGTAATCTATTTTTGCATTCAGTAAACTTTGTTTAGCTCCTTTGCTGTAATCTTTAGATCTTAGAACCCTCAGTCAAAAAGATGCTGCTGTTACAATTTCCTTGATTCTGCTGTCTTTGTATTGCTAATTTCTCTACAGTGTTCATCTGTTTTGTTTTGACTCATTTACAGAATTAGAGTAAACATTGATTTTTTTTAGTCTATATTTTAAAATGGAAAGAGAAAGCATTTGATATAGATAAAAAAGCTGACATATGATCAATAAAAAATACACTAATGGGCTGTTTTCCTGTCACTTTGCTTTTGATGTGATTCTGGTGTCAGCACTTACTGTAGTGCTGTGCTTCAAGAAAGCCAAAAGGAGCAGAGAAGCCATCACTAGTTCACCCAGATTCTGATAAAAGGACCCGTTTCCTGTGCACCATCATGGACTTTTACCTTTTGCTTAGTAACATATTAGTGTGAATTGTGGCCATTTGAAGGGAAAAAAAAGGCAGAAATAGGTAAGCCAGGAAAAATAGCTTTATGCTCTTCCAATTACTTTTTCTAATCAAACAATTTTTTTACTTGTTATCTTTACAAAGTGCAGTATCTCTGTGTTTCATGAATTATGATCATAAGTTACATTTGCACATTTAAATTCAATCTGTTTTTCACTCCTGTCTGAAGCTGAAGTTTGTGGGGTGTACCTTGGAGAGAGAAATACTGTGAGGCAGCAAGCACAGTCAAATGACTTGAGGCAATGCTACAGTTTTCTGTGCTGCAGTTTTCCTTGGCTGAGATTGTCAGCTGTCTCACTTCCATTGAGCCAACTCTAGGGGAAAATGCAGAACTGGAACTGAATCAGTAACCAGCCTGCTTCCTTCCATGCCAGGGTAATGAGCATGCCTGTCAGGAGGAGATAGCGAGGCTACTATCCCCCCAGGAATAAGTTTTGCTATTACATCTGAGTTTTTTACAACTGCTTCACAGGTAATTTCCTCAACCCCTGCACATAGGTTAGGCACAAATATACTGTCAGTACAAGTGAGGAACTAATCAAGCTACCCTGGATAGAGAAAAAAAATTTGTGGTTAGAAATTTGTTGCAGCTCACACAAGCACCATTTTAGAACAAGGAAGAAACATACACTGAAGCCTAATATAAAATGATCTCATTTTGTTATGCAAGATGATTTGACTTAATTAGATCTCAGACTTCCTAATCTGTGAAAACAAGAGGACATCAGATTTGCATAAAATGTATAAGGTGCAGTTAAAGAAAGAAGATAAGGATGGTTTTAAGGCACTACGGAAATATCTCACAATTCGACGTCTGATAATTCAAACATGCACATTCATGGATACTTTTCTTGTGCTTTACGACATTGATAAACAGATATTACTCAGTGCAGCTAGTAAATTAATTTTGTAAATAAAGAAATTTCTTTGAAGCTTCTTCTAATTTCTATGCATACCTGCCTCATAGCAGTTCTTCAGACAGACCAGCTTTCAATTACATACCTTCACAGAAGGATCTCAATTTCAAGGGAAAGTTTTCACTTTTTGGAAAGGAAAATTGGACAGAAAATCTTTTTTTTTTTTTTTTTTTTTTTTTGATTGTGAAATATATTCTGATTTAATCAAAATGAAAGTATCAATTTATTTCATCTTTTGGTAAATTTTCCTTTTTCATCATATGCTCCCTCTATTTTCTTTCCGTTGCTTGATTGCTTTTATGCCAGCATCCACCAGGAATGGTTGGATAGACATTCTAAGGCCTACAGACTCTCCTGATAGTGTTTTATAGGTAGAAAAACATAGGAGGACACAAGATGTCAATCTGAAACATAGACACAGAAAAATATAAAGAAAGAAACAAGACCCAAAAATTAAATAATATTTTACTTAAATTAAAACAAAGTGTTAGGAAATAATCTTGACTTTAAAAATGCTAACCAAAAACAAGTGTTAATATTAGAACAAGCTAAATGTACAGGCTGTATCTGAGGATGTTTGAATTTCTTGATAAAATTTATTTACTTCCCTATGAAATGTAGTGTTTAGGTGTCTTTATACATAAATACTTAGGGCAAGCAATTTTCAGATGTGTATACGTCAGTGCTCCTGTCTCAGTCTGATTGTAGACATCCAATAATGGAAGAGAATTAATATGATATGATGAGAGATTAATTTAAAATATAAAATACCGATAAAGAATGACAGTATTGGTATTGGTACAGTATTGAGTGACAGATCACTGTATTGGTAGAGATCTCTTCACTATCATTGCCCTTGGATGAAGCAATTTTATAAACATGAAAAAGAAGACACCTGTTCTTAAATACCAGACATACTTAGTTCAACCACAGTTTTCTCACAGAGAAGCTAAACTTTTTCTTCAAATAATTACTGTGAGATGGTCTATCAGATCTCACACACACTGATGGGCATCACTAAGTATACAAACTTTTTTTGTCATCTTGAAATCTTATTAATTTTTTATTGTGCCAATATCACAAATGTGTGAACAATGAAATGATGAGCAGATTACAGTGAAATCAGATAAGGAAGTGTTTTGGCAAAGCAAAAGAAAACTATGTCAGTCAGATTAGCTTAAAACCCATCAAAATTTAAAGTCTGAACTTTCATCAAGTGTTATGAGATAATGAGAAAGTTGTATAAGGGTAGGCTGTAGTGAACAAAAGCCTTAAGCTCACCATCATAGAGATGTATTTCAGTGTAATTTTAGCACATCTTTTTTGCTACAATAAGTTGCATGTTCCACGGTGACATAAACATCTTATTTTTGGCTGTGGGCTTCTAATCATGGATCTTAAAGTGTTTGAGATGAGGAAGCTGTTTGATAAGATATTTGTAAAAGTTTTATAAAACAGCCTTTCCCATAGCATCAATATCTAGTCTGCTTTTAAAGCTGATATGAGCAGGGAATGACTCATACCACTTAGTCAGGTGGTGATGTGATCCAAATAACTCAGTTTCTTTCATTGCTCTGACACAGATTTAAACTTTGATTTTGAGCATATCAATTACATTAACAATTTTAAATGCAGTTTTCTGTATCTAATAGGGATAGTGATAATTTGTTATATCATAGGTTTTCCTGAAAGTTGAATTCTTTAATACAGTAAACAGAATCAGTATAATTATTTACATTATTAATATAATAGTTTTTCTTACAAACAATGACAACTAGAGTGTAACGATTTTTACTTTCTGTAATAATATGTACCGTTGCATTCTCAAAATGATCCAAAAGATCTAAAAGTGAAAAAAAAATCCATATTTGTTCCTTTAATTTTGATGCCACTGAAGTCCATGAGTTTTCCCACTGTATCAAGGACAAAGTGGTCTTAGCTCAGTGGATAGCTTGTTGTTCATGTACTGTAACTTATAAAAATATACAGACCAAAACATCAGTGGTGTTTTTGCCACAGGGATTGAACAATCCAGAAGGCAGATTAGTCATGCAGAAAAATATTTTTCTTTCCTACTTGTCATTTCCGTGATCAATGCTAGCTTCTATGAGAAACAAAGAATGATTTGGGAAACAGAAATATACAGTGGGTTTTGCATTTGCTTTCTCATTAAAAGTTAAACCAGAAGCAAAATGTAAAATACCGTTTCACTGTATGAAATTATCATTGCAAAAGAGAATTAGAAGATGATCTATAAAAACACAAAAAATTTACAGAGATATTATCGACTTAAACACCAAAATTTGCATCTTAGATATAAAGATATTTTGAGAATGGAAATCAAGAACCTTAAAAGATTGTTTACAATTTTTCCATATTAAAATACTTTGTTTAACATCCCAGTTTCAATGTTATCAAAACTTCATATAATAAATATGCTTGAGTTTTGCTCAGTTTTGTGGAAATAGGTATAACTACCACTTTTTGAAGTCCATTGGGGATAATTATGATTTACATCCCTGAATCTTCTGCAGCTAGAAAACTGAGGAATAAGGAGGAGCTCTATCTTTCCTATAGAATTCCAATGGAAGAGACCAGATTGTTTTGGTACTCCATGCAAGTATTGTGTATTGTGGTCTGTTAGAAAGAAACAATTGAGTATTGTGTATTGTGGTCTGTTAGAAAGAAACAAGGAGTGTCAGCTGTGATTTTTGGGCACACTCATGGATGTGTGTATTAGGTATTCTTGGGGCATGCCAACTAGCTCAAAACTTCCCTGCACAATAAATGGAAAACTTAGTGGACAGTGAATAGATGTTAGTGGTATGTAGTTGTTGAGTTGTTCAGTTCTGCCAAGGTTGAAGCTACAAGCCTGCCCAGAGGAAAAGTTTTAGAAATATCTATCTCAAAGACTTAGATGCTTCAAGATTTCAGATGTAATGGCTGTTATTCCCACTTTTGTAGAATCAGTGCTTAAGGCAGCTCCCAGCTCAAAACACTAATGTAGCTAAACCCTTCATCTCCAAGCAAGTCTCTCAATTGAGGTTCAGTTGCGCTGCCTGGACACGGGTTCTAATGCCATTTGAACATACTGTAGGGGTCTTGACGCCTTCAAGACACCCACAGACACTCCTTGATATCATATAAGACACGGGAGAAACCTCTGCCTTGCTGGACTAAGAGGCAGTAGCTGGGATGTGTTCATATGTCTGGAATGACAGGAGATAACTGTGTAGCTGCTGAACTGAGCTCTTAATGTCTACCCTATGGTCAGATGTGAAGTACCTAGCTTTCACACTGACACCAAAATCAGTTAGTCTTAGACTCAAAAACTCACTGAACTGTGCTTTTGACTTCCAGCTGGCACTGATGAGAAAGGCCTCTTTCAAAGAAGAAAATTGTGTTGCTTATCGAAATGGACTTAAATTTAAATTACATTCAGCTTCACCAAGCCACATCTTGAAATACAGGAAGCCCATTGATCCTTAGACAGTATAGATGATAAAATCAACAAGAAGAATGTTGCTTTTAATTTCAACAAGGGATGTTTTCAGGTTTTGTAGCTGATCTGATTTTCATTCCTGTGCTGACTGCAAATACCTCCACCAGTCTGCCTCAAGGTCAAAATTGAGATACAGCCTTCTTCAGTTGGCAGGATGACTACAATTTGAAAGCTGAAGGCCACTTTTTAATTACCAGTGATGCAATACTTAAAGTTTATTTGCATACTAATAATGTAGCATTTTTTCAGTGATGCTTGTAATTAAGTGCTTCAAGTGTCCTTCCTCCATTTTATCAATCTGAGCTCAGTTTCTGGGCTTCCCAGGTGTTCAAGGTGATGCTCAGGAGTTTACCAGTCACTTCACTGGCACACTGACAAACGTTTCACTAAGGAATAAATACTGCTAGCCCAAATTACCTAGTTCCTTTTAAATATTAATACTAAATAGGCAACTCAGTATTCATTAGACCTCACTGAGGTCTGTGTTTTGACTACTGTTCTGGCTACTGGTATATAAAGAAATACGGAAATCAGGAGTAGTTTCATTTTTTATATTTCTAGAGAGATACATTTGAAAAATCAACATCATAGATAGCATCTTTTGCTTTTTAGATACATTAAGAGACAGAGAATCTGGTAGAGATTTTAAGTCAATGAATTTTCAGCTGTGATTTTGCTAATCTACTTCAGCCTCAAATCGAGTTCTTTGGATTCACAATGACAGGACTCAAAGGTGTCAGATATTTTCATGAGCCTGATTTGGATGTTCCTTATGATAATATTTGAATACAGAAAATCACCAGTGACAAAAATAGTCAGTTTCCTTTCAAACCATATTCCCTTCAGTGTGCAATTTTTTTACAGTCAGGAAGTATATTTCTGTGTATTTATTTCATGTTTTAGTGTCTTTAGCTTTTAGAATTGTTTTATGAACTTAAAAAAAGACATCTTATTAAACTGAAAAAATGGAGACTTAATTAAAGAAAATAATTTTGAAATTTTAAGTAATGTTTAGGTGGATTTTTGTAATCATGCATACATTTTAACATTGGACTAGACTAGTTTTGGCTAGGGGGATAAACCAGCACAACCCTCTGTCCCATGGGTTTTCTGTTTCAAAACCCAACTAAATATTGTTACGAAGGACTGTATAAAGCACTGACACTGCATCTGTGAATAATGAAGATTTTCTTTTAATGTGGATTCCTGAGTCATTGACTATTGCAATCACAACTAAATCAGTGTCTTTATTTTCTCCAGTGCATTAATTGAACAAGGACAATGGCAATGAGGAGATAATACTGACATTGTGGAATAGTCCTACTCTCCAGCCTCAATAACCCTGTTCAGAGCTACAGGCTGGGGATAGAGTGGCTGGAAAGCTGCCTGGTGGAAAAGGACCTGGGAATGCTGGTCAACAGCAGCTGGACATGAGCCAGCAGACAGCCTGTCCCCAGGTGGCCAGGAAGGCCAAAGGCATCCTGGTTTGTTTCAGGAATACTGTGGCCAGCAGGATCAAGGAAATTATTGTCCCTCTGTACTCAGCACTGCTGAGGCCACACCTGGAGCCCTGGGTCCAGTTCTGGGCCCCTCACTGTGAGAAGGACATTGAGGGGCTGGAGAGAGTCCAGGGAAAGGCAGTGGAGCTGGTGAAGGATCTGGAGCACAAGTCTTGTGAGGAGCAGCTGAGGGAGCTGGGGGTGTTTATCCTGGAGAAAAGGAAGCTCAGGAGACACATTACTATTCTCTACAGCTGCCTGAAAGGAGACTGCAGCCAGGTGAGCCCTGGTTTCTCCACCCAGGCAGCCAGCGACAGGACAAGAGGAAATGGCCTCAAGCTGGGCCAGGGGAGATTCAGGTTGGACATCATGAAGAAATTATTCACTGAAAGGTTTGTCAAGCATTGCAATGGACTGCCCAGGGGAGTAGTGGAGTCACCATCTCAGGTGGTGTTCAAGGAATGACTGGATGTGGCATTTAGTGCTAGGGTTTAATTGACATTGCGATGTTTAGTCAGAGGTTGAAGTGAGTGGTCTTGGAGGTCTTTTCCAACCTCAGTGATTCTATGAAGGTGAAAGTAACCTTCTACTGATTCTTTTAGTATTCAAGCAGAATCTAAGAGTTAGCCGGCATCTTCTCTGAACTGATAGTAAAAAGTATCCATATGCTTCTCCTTTCCTACTACAGCAAGCACTGACATATCCTCTTTGTTATTTAGTTGTAAACAGTCTTTCCTTCAGTACTAAAACTGACATAGTGGGCTTTTCAGCTTGCTAAGACCCGATATAAATTTCAAGGAATTCAATTTAAAAATTCCTGTTAACATTGTTGCTTTTTAAAAGAAAGAAGATCTGAGACATAACTAGATTTTTATGTTATCCAGGGCAAGGTATTATCTTAGCATAAACAAGATAAAGATGAATGTATCAAGTGCTGAAATAATGTTTAAAAGGAAATAGCAACTAACAAATTATTTTCATCCCACTTCCTACTTTCTCTTTCTGAAACAATTTATTATGATATATTGCAATCTATATTTCATATAATAAAGGTATCCCAATATAAAAATATAATGAAATAAAAAGAAAGATGAAAATTATAACAATAAAAATAAACAATTTTTAAAAAACCCATAGTCAATTTAATAGTAGAAGAGTAATACAAATTGACTTGATATGTAGGTTTTAAAACTGAAATACTCAAAAGAGCTAAAATCGCACCGGATTATTTTCAATTCTGAATATGGAGCTAAAAGGGTTCTGATTGTAGTGAGAAAACCTAAGGAATAATATTAACATTTATTCATTCAAAAAGCCATCAACACAAGTTTTCAGGTATATCAGGCAAACGTTCAGTGCAGTTTATATTGTGCCTCCACATCTATGGCCAGAGAAAAATCTCTTCAAAGAATTTTTTTCTTTTAGCAGGTAGTCTGCCTGTCACTCTATCTAATGTAGTTGCTACAACAGGAACAAAAATATACGTTTTCAGTTACGTTGCTGGGCCCCATGAGGAGACTACCCAGCAGCTGGAGCAGTCATGGCCCACGCTGATCTGTACACTTTGGGAATCCAGCCCAAAGCAAGTTTGAGAAGGTTGTTGAACTCTGCTTTTGGTGTCTTTGTCACAGTGCTTAGAGTAGAAGAGGCCTTATTAGATGTGAACTTCTGCTTGTATATGATAAATGAAAATCAGTACTGTTCTCATTCGCAGTCCATCAATATTTTTAATCCTTTTTTGTCCTTAATTTGTTGACAGCCTGCAACAGAAAAGGTCAGAATCACTCTCCTGACAAGAACAGTCTCGAAATTAACTGAGCTGTTGGCCTTTTTTACCTTTTTGTTTGCTTCTTCTGTCTTTTTATTCCTTGGCAAGCATTAAAAAAATAGCATAGAGTTATCATTGTGGTTTCAGTATGTCAGTTTTACCCATTTCTGTACCTTTAACACACTTAACTCAGTTAATGGATCAAAGACCCAGTCAGTTTTCTGTTTTCAACCACGAGTGACAGGCAGGTAACAACTAAGCTAGACCAAAGCCATTACAAGTGCATGGTAGAAAGAGTGTAGCATTTAATAGGGGAAACCATTACAATTCCTTTATCTTTCTACTTGCTGCAGTCTGAGATCACAACACATCCTTGTTTGCATGAGATCTAGGATGCACCAGAGCCTTGGAATATGCCATATATATTAACATGATTTTTATTCTCTATTTAATAGGGTTTTTGTAACTGATCTCTATCTGTATCGCTTCCATCACCTTTAAAATATACTCAAATTTGATCTGGTGCACAGGACAAAGCTTGCAGTGTAAGTTGTATGAGTTGCTGTGAAAGTCATAATCTGAGATCTATACAGACTTCCTGGGTGGATTTTATTGCCATAAAATTCCATCAGACTTTAAAGATTTGATTCAGGTAACTCATCTATTACCACTGATAGACACTTCCTTTAGAAGGCTTTCACTTTAGGATACTAGCAGGATACTAGTATTCTTGATCCACTACAGTCAAAGACAACCAATACAACAATTTCCTGGACCCTATTTGTGAAGGCAAGGATATATAATATATATAAGATTTTTATGAAGATTTGGGTGTCCTCATTGGTTGCCACACTGTCTGCTGATCAGTGTATATCTGTCTGTGTCAGGGTTGCATGGACTTTGAATCTTTATATTTGAGTAATTTTTAAAAGAAAATGAAAGAATATAACACAGACATTGGAGAACACTGGGAATGCGGTGTTGTAGAATGCATCTCACTGGTACAGTGGGATATATTTAGTCATATGGGATAAAGTTAGCAGAGGTGTCTGCCACAAAGATCTATTAGGCTGTCACACAGTCTCCCAAGAGAAATAGTGGAATCCCTACTCCTGGCAATATTTAGCATTTGATTAGAGAAAGCACTAAAAAATGTGCTGAAAGAAGCAATCACATTTGACAAGAGTTTCTAATAGATGATCTGTTCTTTTCCATCCCCAGTTTCTCTAATTGCATGCTCAAACTTGAGCGAATAACAATTTAAAGACTACCTTTAAATATCTCAATAAGTATTAACTACTCCTTACTGTTTTGCTCATAATTATATTCAAAAATGAGAAGTCCCATTACATTCTGCCTGTTTTCTTTTAATTATACCTGGCCTTTATGAATAATTCCTTACAAGATTGTGCTAATTGAGTTCAGTCTTCTTACATATTTTTAAATCCAAGAATAAAAGCCTGCAGTACCTTTAATCCTTGCTAAAATGTATTTCCCAATCAGACAAAATCTGTGAGAAAATTAAATATTGCCGTTAAGAAGATGCTGTGAGTAGGTGCTTCATATTTTACTCCTTTACAATACGCAGGATGAAGAAGAATTTTCAGGAACATTTTTGTGCAAATGTGATTAGCAGCAGGGCAAACATTGCTGCATTCAGTGCAAGCAGCACTTGTATAATAAGCTTAATCATTGTCATAAGCAGAAAAAACAATGAGTTCATCTCTTCTGCAACTGATACCAACTTAACCTTTAGTTTCTTAGTGACTGATTTTCATAACTTTTAAACACTATTTTGTTCATAGTAAATTTCATTGCATCAGCACTTAAAAACTGAGTACAAAGAAAAGTTTAATCAATTCAAACATGTGTGTGGATATATATATGGAACACATTATTCAGGTTACAGCTTAAAAAATATAATCAAAGGTTATCATGGTACTGGTAAAATACTGTTTAGCTGGGTGGCTTGAATCAGTGATAAAAGGTACAATTGTTAGTTCTTAATAATCCTATATCGTCTTTCATAAAGGTAAGAAAAATTAGTGAAAGAGTTAAAATGTTTATGTATGGTCTCAAAAGTTATGCAAAATGCATAAATCACATACAGAAGACAATTTAAAATTCATTGTCCAAAATTATTTTTAGAAATACTTTTCTATAAAATTAGATTCCAGAAATTATGTGGAATTCTAATTCAAATTTGGAATTTGATTAAGCGAGAGCTATAGCTTATGAAAAAGGCATATGGTGTCTTCCAAGTATTAGGATATAATGATTCCAACATTAAGAATGACTGAACACTCATCTAGATGAGCTTCAGGATTAATAAATAAATAAATCTTTATTTGCCATGGGTTTTGAGCACTTGAAGATTTGTTAACTGTTATGTATTACTAATTCATGGAATCCTTAATGGTTAAATATATTTAAATAGAGGATAAAAGTGGATCAAAAAACATAGGATTGCACAAAGAAATAACCTATGTATTTTCTTTTCTTGACATATAAAATATAAGGCTATTTTTGAGGAGCTTTTTTTCTTCAATGCTGCAGTAAAATTGTATGGCTGTTAATAATCATGATTCCCACAAGTCTTTTCTTTAGAGTATTCTGTAAATTTGGAGACATGGGCAGCTTATAAAATTTGAGGATGTATTTGCTAGAGCAAATAGTATCTTGCATTTGGCCAAGTTGTATTTAAATAGCCTACTTCCAGCATTAATAATACAACATAGAGAAATCTGGTTTAAAATTAAGTGTTGTTTAAGGTCCTTAAGCACCTGAGAAAGCATTTCTGCTCCTTGCTAGTACCACAACATTTACTTGAGCATTTAAAAGCTCCAAGATGGACTATCCAGTTTTCAAGGGTTGGAAAATAAAAAGTAAAATTTCTTGGAATTTCCAGCCATTCAAGTCCTGGAAATATAATTTCCTAGATTATTATAGAATTTATATAACACATTGTGTCTAGCAAGTCAAAGCACATGAGATGTTTAAAATCATAAGTTGCTAAACTTGGGCAGAAGAGTTGTCACTTTTTAGTAGATACTTGTAATTTTTTCTCTATCTCTGATTCACTAAATCTTACTGCTCCGTGGACAGAGCCAGCTCTATCCATTGCACTCTCTCCATAGCTATGGGAGCATCAGGATGCACGAGAGGTTCACCATCTGCTTTGATGGAAATTTTGTAAAGAGGAATATTAGATATGATAAAGATATTAAAACCAGCAGTGGGTGCATTGCAGCCCATCCTCCCGAAGGCTGCTTTCTAATCTATTCATTTCAGCTCACAGGAAAAATAAATCTTTCATTTAAGTGACATTTATGTGATAGAATGTCACCAGTGCAACTTGCTACTGTAATATATTATCACTGAAGCACTATGTAAAGCAGTACACGTCATCAGTAAAAATACCAATTAAAAAAACCTTTCCTCAGGAATCTCAGTCATAGACAAATGCCAAAATGCATCTTACTGCAGATACGCAAAGAAGATAACGTTGGATTATTTTTCATCTCCATTTGCTACTTATTACTAAAATAGGTCATTTTATTGAGAAAGAGATTTCTGCAAGACATTCCTGTGGAGTGGGAACTGAATAAAGGATTGTCACACTGGTTAGGATGCCATTCCATTGGGAGAGGCAATATGAAAAGCATCACAAGTAAACGGGAGAGGAAAGGGTTTCAGAGTCAATGACAGCAAAGTTAGGGGAAAGTGCAAGAAGTTAAATGGATGTAAGCAGTTGATTGTACAGAACTTTGACACATGGATTAGAAGTTTTAATCTGGCTTCATGTGCATAAAGAAAGCAAACAGAAGGATTTGAAGAAGGGTGTTAATCAGGAGAATGCTGGAGTAGAATAATTGCAGCAGTAAATTGTGCTGTACTCTAGTCTTGCAAATATGAAAGGTGTAAGAAAAGTCTCTTTTCTATTAGATTTTTGTTTATATTTTCATCCTGTTCTGATTTTCAGTACATCAAAATATATTTTAAGTATTGCTCATTCATTTTACATTTAGTTGAAAAAAAGCCAAAAGATAGGAAAGAAAAGAAATTAACCCTACATTTAGGAGAATACACAACAATTTTTTGGAAGTATTTGAGATTCTGTTTTACTGTGGCTGTTTTGGCACTGCATATCTGTTTGCTTTTGTGTCCTCTGCCATGTCTTTATCTGGGTAGTAAACCTGTTCAATTTCACTGATTCTTATTGCCCTAATTGTTCCACATGAGATTTATTTAAACCATTGAAATATGAGGACATGAATGTTTTCTGCTTTGAATTTGTAAAATCTCCATGACTGATTATACTGAAACTTTAATTACATATCTACAGGCATATGTAATGTTTTCCTCTCTTTATGTTTTACCATTCCTTTATGAAGGTGTTTCCCATTTCTGGGGTGAAGAAGAGTGATCTTGTTAAGAGATCATGTGTGTTGAGAAAATGTCATTGGCTTTAGTGAGCTTCTCTACTCTGGGTTGTCTCAGCATTGTAGACTTCAGTTCATACTGTATTTATAAAGTCCCTAACAGAGCTCTGGTTTTTCAGTTGATTGGTATTCCCCTTTTAATTTCAGCATTATTTTAATTATTACTATTATTTATAATTTTAATGAATAGAGTACCACTCTACTTATTTTTTAGTTCATCTTCAAAATCCTTATTAAATCTTCCAGTGCAGGGTATATATATTTTAGCATCTTTAAAAACCTGATAATATCGAGTTTTTCATTTTTCAGACACTGTAGATATAGCTGAAGAATACATGGCCAGCTGACATATGTACTTGCACAATAATTTAATCAGAATTTCAGTTTCTAAATATAAGTTACAATTTTGTGGATCCTTGCTCAGCAACAGACTAACTTCCCAGGTGCTTCAAAAACATTCATCTGCTCTAACTAAAGGTTTTCAACACTGAACAATACAAATATAAAGCAATTATTATTTTTACTTCTCTTTGTAGTTGGTAAAATAAAATTGTTATTTTTCTAAATTATATAAAATCAATACACAGAGATGTGTTCCTCTACGTCTGCTTAGAGATACCTCCCACCTTAGAATCATAGAATCACAGAATGGTTTGGGTGGAAGGGGTCTTAAACATCATGTAGTTCCAAATTTCCTGTCATGGGCAGGGATTCCTCCCACTAGATCTGGTTGCTCAAAGCCCCATCCAACAGGACCTTTCCAGGGATGCGGCATTCACAACTTTTCTGGGCAACTTGGGCCTTACCAACTTCTTAATATACCATTCTCCCTTGACCTGTCACATATCCTTGTAAAAAGTTCATCTCCAGCTTTTTGGGGCCACTTTAAGGTACTGGAAGGTTCTCTAAGGTCTTCCCAGACCCTTCTCCAGGGTGTAAAACCCCAGCTCTTTCAGCCTGTCTTCATAGCAGGGCTCCAGCTCTCTGATCATCTTGGTGGACCCCCTTTGGACTCACTCCAACATGTCCGTGTCCTTCCTGTGTTGGGAGCCTCAGAACTGTGTGCAGTTCTCTAGATGAGGTATTACAGGGATGGAAGGGTGGGGCAGAATCCCCTCAGTCACCCTGCTGGCCACACTGCTTTTGATGCAGCCCAGGACGTGTGTGGCTTTCTGGCTCCAAGCACACATTGCTGGCTCGTGTTGAGCTTCTCATCGACCAGCACCTCCAAATTCTTTCCCTTAGGGCTGCTCTCAATATGAGCAATAAATTCATTCAAATTGTGGGCTAGCTTGCTTACCTTAAGAAATGTTATCTAAATCCAACACATCAATGCTGGGCTCCCTTTATTGTAAGCGGAAAGAAAGTTTCTCATTTAAAGAGCAATTCAACTTGTTTTCAAATATGTTTCAATAGTGTGAATTGTCCTCTAAAAATATTTTATCTCTATCCTGTGAATCTTATGGGTATCTCCTGCTAGCTTAGTGGTAGACTGGCTTTTAGCTTTCTAAGCTAGAGTGATGTGGATGAGTGAGAAAGCATGGATGTGGCCCAGTCACAGCAGAAAAGAGAGTGAGACAGCAACATAGAAGCAAGGAGAAGAAAATACTGAAAACTATGCAAAGGTCTCTTAACTGCTTTTATTTAAGACTTACAACTAGAGGTGAATATTTATACTTTCATCTTTTTGAGGTACAGGACTAAGTTTTGCGTACTCCTGGATGCAGCTAATGAGAAAGGGTATTCTGGCTTTCTGACTGCAGGTATTTTTCATGTTCACATGTTCGCCAACTAAAATACTGAGTTGCATAACACTTTATTTTGACTTACTGTTTGTGGGTTTGTTTTTTTTTTTCTTTTTTAAAGTCTGGTCATTTTGCAGTTTGCTACTTTAGAAAGAGTTGGGCTATTTTCTATAAAAAATCCGTTTCAACTCTCTTACAATATGTTTTATCATGTATTACGAGAACATACATAAAATATTGTGAATAGGGCAGTTTTCATTAGAAGCATTAGATTTATTTTCCTTCTTGGTTTCACAGAGCTGAAACTTACCATTTTTCAGAGCATGCTGTGAAAATTCTATTTTCTAAGGCTATTCAGAGAAGAGGTGATTTAAACTTGGTGCATTTTAGTACAGGCTGATATTGTTTGAAACAGGGTCTTAACACTAAGAAGGAAATTCATGTTTAAAGAGATCAGAATGTGTTATATTATGATACCCTTGTAACTAATGATACTTAAAATTTTGTTTGTATTTCTAATACCTTTTTCAGCATCTGAAAATAGAGGATTTGAATAAATCTAAATAAATAAAATAAATTCTCTCAATAGTCTCTTGAGTGTTGAATCAAATTGGTACTTAACTTTTTCTTGGGTAGTAGAATATAAGCCTTTTTTTCAATTATGTCCCTTTTTGCTTCTACACCTCTTTTTCCACTGACTATAATTTTCATTATCAGTAGTAGAGTAGGGAGTATTTCCTCCTGAAGTAAGTCGCAAATGCTAATTTCAGATGCTGTTCTGAGATTCTCCCAAGAGTTTTTCCAGTCTTCCCTTTTGTGGGGAGAGATTGGTAAATACTTAAATAAGCTCATTTTCAAATCAGTCTTTTTTTTTTAAATTGAGCTCTATTTTAAATTTTTGCTTAACTCATCAGCTTTTGTTATTATTTTTCAACTCTAAATACCAAAGCTCCTTAAAATCATCCATAATTGTTAATAAATATTCTTAGTGCCACTGCAGCTTCAAATGTGTATTTCTGTTCTTCTATCTCACATCCAATATGTATTATTGTAGAGCCAGAGCAAATCCTAGTCATTGGAAGACTCACTGTCCTTTCCCTTGACCCAAAGTAAAGAGTTTTTGTTGTTTGGTTTTTTATGTTTTGGAAAGTTGTTTTATTAAGAAATACCTGAGATGAAGGTAGCCTGACATAAAAACCTAGCCTAGAAATGGCTATCAGTTTGACTTGGAATATTTCTAATAGTTCACCATTGCATATTTCTCATTTCATTGTAGTAGGCTTTTTCTTCTGAATGGTGGTGGCAGTTATTATGGGACAAAAAGACTTCTACAAAGAAAATGGTTGGTTGGTTGGTTGGTTGGTTGGTTGGTTGGTTGGTTGGTTGGTTGGTTGGTTGGTTGGTTGGTTGGTTGGTTTTTATAGGACCTAGAAAGTGCATGAAGTGCTGACTCTAGTGCTGAGCAAAGAAATTATACTGCATTTGGGGAGGACATCCTGGGTTCTGGTCTCTGGATTTATACAGAACTTCTTTTGGAGCACCATCCTCATCACACACAGAGCAGAATATGTGAATTTGGACACCCTCAGGCTCACAACTTCTGATCTCAACAGGGTCTAGGTGGGAGCTGGGTGCTTCATCTCTCAAAGTGCCTGTCCAAGAAATATTTTCAGATATTAAAGTTGTAGGTTCTGGGGATCTGAAGGTTAAAAAGGAGAAAACTGCTCGATGAGTTTAAGACATTTCAGGATGTGAAAGGAACTATTTTGAGCCTCAGTTCTAGATACTTAAGGATGTGGTGGGTGTCTGGGTACAACACATTCTATTAAACTTTCAATAAATGCTCGTTTGTTACACAAAGAGTTCACCTGTAGGATTAGAAGATAATTTTCATACAGATTGGCACAAATAAAAAATATTACCCAGATAATATTTTTTTGCTTATTAAAGGTACGTTATTCTTTTTTACGTTGTTTTCCAACCATTGCACTCGAGGCATTTGCACTGTATTGACCTGCTCTGAGCCTTGAGGCAGGCTCTTGAAGTCTGTAACATAACCCACAGAGGTGTCAAATATTAACAAGTGTTCTCTGCCCTGCTGATGCTGAATGTTGATACTCCTCAGGCATCAAGAAACGGAGAGAGCTAATTTGTAATTGTTGCCTTTCCTGTTCTCTCAGATGGTTGGGTAAGCAGGCTGAAATGTCTGTCCTCTAGCTATTTGACTTTATATAGGAACTCCCATCACGCTCATCTTTCCAGTGAGATCCCACCCAGTAGCGTACTAATCAATGTGACTAACATCTGTCTCCTGGGATGCATTGTTTCTCTCATCCTGTCCCCAGAAGCAAGATTGTATATTTGGCTATATAATGTTAAATATATCACTATCATCTGCAGGGATGTGTTTTTAGCTGTACTGTTTGTTATGAGTTCGTACTAATGCAGACAAGTCAAAACGGTGCCCTGCCACCAAAATGGAAGATGATGGGGTTTGTGTGGACTTCAGATTCTGGGACAGGCCATTCCCAGTTCAAAAATGGATACTCCCTTCTGCCCAGAAAGGTTTACCTTATTACAGATGACCCAGTGAAGTCACCTTGCAGAGTCCCGTCCTTCCTTCAGGACTTAGAGCACCACAGGGATGAAGCCTCCCACCTGGAATCCACACTTACCCTCACTGCTGGGTAGCCCAAAAGAACAGGCAAATTTAATATTCTTGACCTAAGGAAACATAACTGAATGCTTCCTCCATGGAACGTTTTCTTGAATTTGGCAGTGGCAGTGATGTCTTGTTCAATACTGCTGGGAAGTTTAATGAGCAGAAATAATGAAATACCAAACTAACTGTACTTTGGGTGGTTATAATAGTGTACTAGAGTGATTGTTTATTGGAGTGCTGTTATTTTGGAGCTACCTCATGCTGTCCCTTCTCCCTCAGCCTGACTAAATTTTGCATGGTTTGTCGGGGGGTAAATTGCCTTTTGCTCTAATTAATATCAAGTCAAAGTTTTTTAAGTCCACTATTTCCTTTAGCATTTCCCTTAACAGTAAACTTTTCTTTTTACAGCAAAATGTTTCATTGCAATTTAACTACAAATACTGGCTCCCAAAAAATCACAGAGAAATAAAAAAAAAAAGAGTTTCTTACCTACAGCAGCATTTCTTACCTACTCTGTTGTCCTGTCATATGAAAAGAGCATATCAAAAGTCATCCCTTGGATTTTATCTTTAATGATTTATTGTTTGGTTCCTGAGCATTCTTTGGTTCAGAGACAGCTACAGTGGATCACAATTGCCCATGACTCCCTCAGTGGAAAATTCAGGCATAAGATGAGCTGAACCTCCTTCTGAAGTCATTTGTGTCTGTCTTAGCCAAACTGAGCATCTGTCTGAGCTCTTCAGTGAGAACCTTGAGTTAGAGGGGAGGAACCTGTACTGAAGTGTTGGTTAATTTGTCACAGAAAAGCATGACTTTAAAGAGTAGGATGCTCAGTGAAAGTAAAGGGACTTACTTTGCACTATTTATAGAAGTCATATGCCATTATGTGCTTGACAAATATTGTTTCTCATAGGTTGCTATGTTCTGTTTTGTTGTTTTGCATTTTTTTAATAGACTAAATATTAAGATTTTATCACAGCACCATTCTTAATAGTGTAGAACAGTCAAAATCTTTGACCTGTCATTTATTCATTACACCTGTAGGTAACTATTTATGTAGCAAACTGTTCAGAAAATGTTGGTTTTAGTATCATTCATCAGTATTCTGCACAGATCCCACTGAAGCACTGTGGTTTGGACAATGCACCGGTTTATCAGTGAATAAGATGAGTTCTTAAATGAATGATTTCTTTACTCTTGCAATGTACAGGTTGTTCTTCATGATTCACAATTCCCTTCAGTCAGCTGCATGTTTCACATTATCATGGGCAAACATGACATGCACGTGTTGGTGCAATTTATTTTTACAGCTTGATAATATGCTTTGATTTATCACTCTTCTAAACTGTGGTGTTCTGTTTTCCCTTTAGGGATACGATGATGGATATGGGGGTGAATATGATGATCCAAGCTATGAGGCATATGATAACAGTTATGCCACCCAAACACAAAGGTAAGCATTTGTGCTTTTACATTATTTCTCTACAGTACATTTTTTAATCTTAGTTTTTCATGTAAATTTCCTGGTTTAATTTACACATTAAATTTTACAAAATTTAGGAATAGCTTCTTAGAAAGCTATCAGAAAGTAATAATGACAGAGTTTATATTCAGAGATTCAGATGAAGCAAAAATGTAAGCAGCTATGCTTTTAAAATTGGTCCACGTTAAGTGTATTTTTTTAACAAGCGATTACATAATTTTCTTTTTTGATGCTGTTCTGAACTTGCTTGTGCTCTTTTTTTATCCTTTACTCGTGATAAGTTTTGAGGGGTATCTCATACTTATGGCTATTACAATGTTTTGGGAAAAACGAGAGGGAAATTTAAAAAATATTTGTGATGGTAACCTGTTTCTTGTTGGCATCCACCATCAGGGTAAACTATAGAAGGGAGTTACATGCCAGACATAAGGCTGAGTCTATCTGGTTTCAACCAGTTATTTTCTAAACAGCTCTGAGAATTGATAAGCTTGGAAATATATTTTTTGTCCTTGTGATGTGAAATAGTAGGAAAGAGCTGCATTCACAACTTATATTGATTTGTGTCAATAAGATAAGGTAACAAAAATTATTCCTTTTTTATATACATACACCTCACACACTCATCCATTAATTTGACAGTAGCTGCATATTTATTAAATATGCAATGGCATCTTTTTCACATTTAAGCTAAAGGATAAAAGGGTCTTTCAGCCAGTTATTCAGAAAGTGCTCTTACGCATTGCTAAAAGTACTTGTAAGGTTGTGGAAAGACAAATAAAATTTTAACATGAAAATACACAGATTTTAACTGGGTTAGTGTGGTCCTCACTGAGCAAGAAAGTGATGTATATGTGTAGAGTTCTACACTCCCAAGGCCAGAGGACCCTAAACTTGCTTTTTTGTTTAGCCATCTTTGTCACTGAATGCTTTGTCAATGTAAATGTCTGTCAAAATTATGTTCAGCTCCAGAACTGCTGTAGTGAGTGATACTTCAGTGGATAAAAACTGCTTTATAAGTATTTTTATATTCAGTGAAGTATATTTAAAAGTATTTGTCACACCTAAATGTGAACCCCATCAAGTATATTTTAACAGTTTCAAGTAATTATACATTACTAGCTGCACCCATCATGTCATTGTGGAAGTAGGTATTCTTGTTGTCAAATGTACTTCAACGTTTTTTCAAAAAATCAGCTCATCTTTTGCTACAAGAGTGAATTGTCACAGGAGATACTGTTTCTGATGTAAAAACAATAATTAGTTGGAAATCTCTTGCTATGACATTGCCTTATATCATCTGAATTAACCTGTAATTTCTTTGCAAGTTTATGTCCCAGGCAACTAAATGACAAATATATCAACTTTATGAGGAGTGTATTATAATGCAGCTAGAACTAGTAGTGATAATTTGATACAAGGAAGAAAATTTATAGTCACATAATTTAGTCAATTAAACAGCTATTAACTTCAGTCATCAAATATGTTTTCTAATAATTTGAGCTACCTCCAGGATACCTAATCTGTTTAAAATCTGCAACTAAAACATTTCCTTTTGAAATATATGACAAGACATGTGGTCATACTTATCCATGCTGAGTGGCACTTAATGCCTCAAGTAGCCTATTGCTTTCAAAGAGAGCACTTTTAGAGCTACATGCTTCTCATTTCAAGGATTTAAAGAACCATGACCATTAATGGACCATTAAACACACAATTTTTTTCTCTGCACCGTATCGGCCATTTAGCTTCATAGAAATGCCTGCTTACTGAGTAAAAAATAAAAATAACAATACAATACAATGAAATAGTATGCCCAAAATATTTGGTTAGGTGTGTATTTCCAAGTGTTTTCTCCAAGTCTCAGATCTTGCTTAATAGTATACTCCATTCATATGAGACATATCATGTGCACACCTAACAAAGAGACAAGTAGTACTGCTCCAAAGTACTTACTCATCTCATCCAGTGTGTCATTTAAAGGAAAAAAATTAACAAAAACTTGCCAACAATGTCTGTGCTTAGACAGAAAATTATCATTGCTTCCCTCTGCTGGGATTGACTGAAATTCTAAAGCATGGGATGAGAAGAAATTGCAGTTAGTGGCTTAATGCAGAGTACCAAGATTTCTGTTCATGTTAAGGGCAGAGTTTCCCATTGCTTTTTATGGCTTATTAGGGAATGAATGTGGAAATTCTCAGAGATGGTACATACTTTTTTTCTGACTGTCTGTTTTGCTGTGCATATTGACCAAGCCTTATTCTCTTCATTGCTTCAAAAAGAAGAACGTGTTGGGGTGGAGGGTCATGAAGATACAGGATGGATGGTCTAAGCTCAGGTTGACTTCAGTGTGCTTTAGAGCAGAGCTCTAAGTCCTGCCATGTTCCCCAGCTCACCCCATGCACGGAGTGAAGATAGAGTTTGGGCAGCCTGCCACCACCAGCCTGTTTCCCCTGTCTTTGTCTTCCATACCTTGTATCTACTTCCCATTTGCCAGAGTCTTTCTGCCCATATATACTTCATTTAGGGGGCCTTAGTCTTTTGTTGTCCAAGGGGTCTGATTTAGAATTTTGCAAACTAAGCTCTGCCAACAGCAGAGAAAGTGAGCACAGCATCAATATGCATGATGCTACAACATAGGATAATGGTTTAGTAGTAAGGAGCACCACAAACACCAATCCCCAAGACCATTCAGATTCAACTGTACTTAAGTGCACAGTCATCTAAAAATTTGTATTAAAAGTCAGGGGTGGGTTGCAGGTCCAACAGTATACTTGGTGTAGATCCTTCTCTAATGGACTTCAATTAACTTCTCCAGAAGGAAGGCTCTGTCCTTCATGACAGTGTCTGATTTTTAGGCTGAAACTAGGGGGATGGGGTCACCTATGGAAGAGGTCATGATAGAGTCTCAGAATCAGGCTGGAATGAAACCCACAGTAAGTCTGCATGTCTGAACAAGTTAAGAGGAATCTCAAGCACACTTTGAAATGGAGCAAAGAAGCAACTTGAAGAGAGAAACACAGGGCTCTCACTATGGTAAGTGCCACCTGTATCTTATTAAGTTGGGGAGGCTTATTTTAAAAACAAGACAATCATGGGTTATGACAGTCTATATTGCATGCAGGTATGTCTTGCTTTAAATAGCAGAAAATGTATTTGTAAAGCCACTTTTTCCCTCTTTATGTTCCTGTCTCATAATGACAATCCATAACACAAGGTGGAACCTCAGGACAGATTTAAATGAACTGTCTGTTCTTCCCAACTAGGGTGACTTTGTGATACTTGTATCCCCAACTGTCTGTTCTGTTTATGCTGTTCTACACCTTCAAGACTGGTTCTGAGTATGAAGGGGGATAAGAGGAAGCACAGAGTTTGTTTGCAGAAACTGCACTCACTCCTACACAGTCTGCTCCTGGGCTGTTTTGCCTGCAGCACAGACAGACAGCGGGACAGAGATCTCCTTTGGTTTTTGGTTAGTCTTTGGCTAGCTGAGGCAGAGAAGTTCCCTGGACTGGTTTGTTTTTTTTTCTTGGAACTGTTTAAACCTGTTCTGGACTGAAAACCCAGACAACCCCCGGAGCTCACACCTGTATCCCACTGGGGCCCAGGACAGCATTTTCCAGCTCCAGAGGGACTGATGAGAGACTGAGCGAGCCGAGCTAACCCACGGCAGGGACTTTCTTAATTTTGCTGTCTCTCTTCAAAGCAGCAAGAGGTTTTGTTGTTTGATATTGTTCATTCTTTTTGTGCTTGTGGGCACTTTTCTTGTTGAATAAACAGTTTTTTCCACTTTTCTCTAAGGAATTTTTCCTGGACTAGTTGGGGGAGGGACCGCTTGAATTTGCTTGCTAGAGGGACCGACCCCATTTGGAGGTTTCCTCCCAAATTTGCCCTAAACCAGGACACCAACTGAGTCTGTAAGCATTATTTGCAGGATTCTGTGAAAGACTGCATGTTTTCTGAGGACATTTAGAAACCCTACTCATTTTAGAATTTTTTTTCATACAAATGTCAAAATACAGTTTTTAAGGTAATTACAATGAGTGCTTTGTCCAAACCAAAAAGAACAAGGAAACAGCCTTATCAGTGGGCAGGAGAAGACACCAGATCTGACATACTTCCCATGGGCAAAATTGCACTGTAATTTGAATTTCTCAATGAAACCTTGTTTTCCTCTCTCTTCCCCTCCTTTCCATATAATGTGAAGATGGATCTTGTTGATGAGAATATCTGCCTGTCCAGACACACCAAGAGATATTCAGTAGTTAAGTTCACACACTACTTTTTATGTACTTGAAAGTAAGGCAGAGGACACTCAAAACCTCTCTGCCAGCTATATTTACCTCCCAAACCTCTAGTCTGACAACTTTATTTAAAAATATAGACATAATATACAAAATGGTAGAAGTGTTAATTTCCAGCTGAGCTGTAACACAGAAAATGTAGGAGAATCTTACTAGTTTTCAAAATGTAATACACTTTTTGATTTTCTTACCAGGAACTTTGAAGTCTGTTGAACTCCAGGATTCATGGACTGAGGTCACTAGATTACCAGAAGAAAAGGATGCAAAGTTTTGTGAGGAGATGGAGAAGATCAGCCTCTTGGGTTACTCAGAGTTGTTAGGGATCAGACTGTCCCACAGGCAAAGTGTGGCCAGACTCCTCAGCCAAGACCAACAGAATAATTTGCTGGAAATGGATCATTTGCTGATGAATCGTGATGGCAGAACCATCTTCAGCTCAGCTACCACATCTGCAGTCATCTCCACTGGCCTTTGTGTCTCTGCCAGCACCAAAAGTTTCAACTCAAAGATACCATGTCTCACAGCCAAAAGAGATACCAAGGAAACCTGGGACTGAATGGCAGGTCATGGGATAAACCAGGAAGGGTGTATTCTCTTGAATCCACTTGTGCCCAATTTATCCAGCCATGTGTCATGTAAACGGGCCCAACAAGGAAGAGCAAAGGATTTTCTGAGTTTGATAATATTTCCCTGTTCCACAATGCCTGGCATGAACACTCATCCATTGATCCATCCTGGTTTTTGTGAACAGGTAGATGGTATATTGGCAGTGGCTTTCAGGTCTGGTTGCCTGGCTTTTTATTCTGCCTTTTTTCAGTGTGACTTTTGTTAAAAACATAGTTCAGCAGAAAAATGAATTGCCAAGTGTGTGCTATCTAAAGAAAGAAGAGCTTATGACTCCCACCTTAGGCTGTAAATAGACTTGTAAATATCAGGAAACCCGTAACTTAAAAGAATAAATAATTCAGTGATAAAAGACAGATGAAAATAGTGCACAACACTGCTGTTACAGATTTCATCCCACAGCAGTACAGGCTTTCTGATGGCATGTTGTCATCCTTGCAAGATGACATAGGTAAAAAGCATTTTACATGCTTGCCTGCACCCAGCCTCACTAATGATAGTAACAGTAACCCAATTTTAGGACCTTGAAGCAATTATTGGCAAAATATTTACTGTAAATCTTGCAAACCATTTATGTAATGCTTTAGGCAGCAGTCCTCTGGACAGACATTTCATACTGGTATGCCAATCATTTTGGCCAAAGAACTTCTTTTTGGTCTGTCAAACTCACGCTTCAAACCCATCCTGCATCTGCTGAGCAAATAATCAAACTTCTGTTTCTGATGCAGAATTGCATAATATAGGCCGTGCCATCTCCGAATTTCCCCTCTAAGATGTTGATTGTGCAGAATCTAAGCTTTAACATAAAGAAAGTTGGCATTAATATACCTTGAATAAATTTTAAGTTCTTGCAAGATTTGAAGACTGAGAAACATTGTATTAAGTAATTACTAAAATAAAATTATCTTAGAGGACTGAAGAAGAAAAAAAGGTGCAGAAACAGAGAAATTAAAGTTGACTGATATCTTTCATCTCAATGAATTGTGTTTAATTCAAAAGGTACAATAATACCTAAAGCTGTACTGTTATGTGCAAACTCCAATTTGGCATCTGTTTCTCAATACTAGTAACAGAAGTAAAAGTACAAAAATGCTGCCCGTGTCCATTGTGCTGCTATGGAAATTGGATACTATGGCCATATCAATGTAATTTTAGCTGTTTGGAGCAATGGCTATCCATTCAGCCTCTAATTGATGCGACATTCTTCTAATTACTCATACCCACAGAAAATTTCAAGAGCATATTCAGCAACTGAAGTTGAATATATGAAAAGTTATTGACTTTGAAAAGAAGCTGTTTCCCCTGCTTATTGTTTCTGTTGCAAAGTTCATGTTATCTCCAAAGCCTGGGTTTATAGCTTCTTTTTTGCTGCAGTGTAGGCTGCTTGTACAGGAGCTTTAGGGATCACTTACTTATTTCTGATATGATTTGCAGAAGTACAACATGGACCACAGTTCATTCCATGTCACTTATGTGGTTTACAGTACAATCACATCAGTGCAAAGCCATGCTGCAAAATGATTTAGGAAGAGCATTTTATCCAGTTGTATCTGCAAGAATTATTTGCATCAGCAGGATATATTTGCCTGAGCTCCTGTTCATCCTGGTTGTCCTTGTTTGACCTCCAGATATCAAGGTACTGTATGTACATCTGTTTCCAAAGATCAGTTTCTCTAAGCAGTGGTGCAAGTAAAATAGCAAACTAGTACACTTGTAAAGACAGCAGTATAAGGTTCAGCTGGGTGTACATGTTCCTTCGTGAACTCTACTCAGAAACTCCACTGTTTTCAACTACTTGCTTTGTGAAAAGTTTCAGCAGATTAGTTGTGAACTATCCATAGTTAAATGAAAGAATTTTGTCCTTAGTTTAAAAACAATGGTTAGACAAGCCTGCAAATAGTCATTTAATGGAATTAGTAGTTTATCACATAGATAAATGTTTTGGTGATAAAATTAGAGGTTTTCACACTTCTGTCTCACTATCAAAATATTACTATGTAGTAAAATACATAGACACGTAAATATAATTCAGGCTGCAATAGGTAGAATAGTTCCACTGATTATTTGCAAACTTAGATATCCATTATTATTTTCTCTACTACTCACTTTTTCACTTTTTAAGTACTGTGCATTGTATTTATATTTTGCCATATTTCATTTTGGCTATGTGCTTATATCCGCCTGTCTGTAAAGATTTCCCTGTATTTTATTTCCAATCTGTTGAAATCAATCAAGGCAGGAAGCCTAGAATATGACATTTTATATATCTTCACGGCAACCTACTTATGACATTCATCATCAGAAACTGTTTTCAAATGCCACTTCTCATTTATTTGATTCGATGAGCGAAATGGAATCAAATTTCACTACTCTGAACTAGAGAAAAGTTTTTCCTCTAAAACTGTCTAGGATTCCTAAAATGCTGCATCATTCCCTTTGCAAATACTGTGTCTGCAGACATTTGGTATTATATTCTGAAACAGTTAGTCACAAATCTATATCTATAAGAAAATGACAGTGGAACGTAGAGAGATAAATAGAAATTGCCATGTGAAATAAATGGCATATTGTTTTTTATTTCATATTTAGCCAAAAGTTCAGAACCTGAAGTCATCTTGCAATTATGTTGTCCCTCCAATCCTATGCTTGTATGACTTTACTGCCTTCATTGTTTATAAGAGTTTTAAATTCATATTTTCAGTAGCATAAAATTAAACCTACAAAAATGCTAGAGACAGTTGAATTTAGTTTAACTTCCGGCATGTTGTAAAGTACTAAATAAATCCAGGAGTACGGTAATGGAGATATTCTCCTCTGTTAAAAACATTGGATGCAATTAAAATGAAGCTTTCAGAAAAATGGAGACTTTATCCACTAAAATGTTCACCATATTATTCCATTAGTTCTATAGAAGTATTGAGTAAAGGACTATATTTGTGATTTAAGGCTGAATGCTGTAAGTTCCTATATTCAAAAGATTTGTCATCTTCCCTATAGATACAATGCTCTATTAAGTAAAAATATTCTAGTAAATTTCAGATTACTAGAAGGACTGTTTCTTTATTCACACATTTCCATGATGAGATATTATTTTGTAAAAATTTCATGTATTGTAAATCATGTGAATGCAGATCTTGCTCACCTGTCTTCCAGGCAGAAGTATACTGCTTTGTGTAAACAGCTTTTCTTTCATGGCCAACTGTGTGTTAAATCCTGCTGCCTCCCTCCCTGGTGTAGGAGGGAGAAGCTTTACAAACAGTGTCTTACATAAAACTGCAGTAGCATTAGACTGGATTCTATTAGCACAGGAACCGAATATTTGATTGTACCAGTTATTGATATTGGAAGTTGGAAATGCCAAAGATTACTGAACAGAAATTATATAGGGAAAGAAGGAGACTTTTATATAGACCAAGAGTTCAAAAGATCCATTTGAGATTGCGAAAAAGAGACTCGTCTAAAACATTTAAACCCACCTCTAAAATATGAAATCCCACTTCTAGGGATCCTTGTGAGCTATCCTAAGCATTAGCTTGACTCAAGAATCTTGTCTAAAGGTAACCCTGACTGGGAGATATCTCTAAGGAGTGATAAAAGTTCATTTGTCTGTACCTGTGTATAGATGCTGATTGCAAACTGTCAAAGGCTGGAAATCCCTCCTCAGAGAGGTCCAATCCCAAACCACAATATTGGTTCACTCTCATACTGTTGAGTACTACAACACAAAGATGGATGCATCTCAAATTATTTTTACTTCTTCAAAGGCTAGTGTACAAGTTTTTTGCCTATTTCATTATGAGTCTGAACCATGGAACTTCACTGGCATCAGCTGAATCTCTAGTTTGAACCAATTCATGTATTTCAGAAAAGAAGCCTGATTATTATCTAATGGCACAGTTATAATTCCAGTGATTTATCAAAAGCCTCTCAATTGGCCAGCTCCTTCCCAAACATTTCCCAATAAAATATTCTTATATTATACTAACATATCCTCTACCAGTTAAAAAGTACCATTAGGAAAAAAAAAAATGTTTTAACAGGAAAATATGATCTGTGAAATCTAAATTAACAGATCTTACTAAAAGACTTTCCATTTCTTAGGATATTTAGGATAGACTACAGAAGACACTTCTGTACAGATTCACTCATTAGCAATGTTTAAAGAAGATGAACTCTTTCTTGTACCTTTCTGCTTTGGCTTCAGAGAGCCCATTGTGTGTCTGCAACCACACTTGAGAATAAAAGCTTAGATGCACCCTTCACCAAAAAACATAACCAGAGAACAAAAACAGAGGAAGGAATTACAAAACAAAAAACCACACACAACCAAAGATCACAAGGGAACAGGAAGCACTTCTGTTCTTCAGTTCTTGCAATGTTCTGCTGCCTTGTATTACTGCAGCTGTAAGAGCAGCCAGGGAGCCAGATGGTGATGTTGATAACCCAGGGTCTGTTGCCAGCAGCTCCCTGCAGGTGCAGGAGGACATTGCTCAAAGGCTAATGCAGTCTATTCATTAATGTCATGTTTTCCTGTACCTAACCCCAGTGACCTCTGATTGGTGAACATCACGCTTCTCTTGGGTAGCTTGTTGACCCAAGAGTCAGGCTTTTGTGGCTTCAGTCTTCATACTTTTGTTTGTGGTTCTCAGCCTTAAACCACTTTAAAGTGCTATTTTCTACAGGCTCTTGAGCAAAAAGCTGTGTTGGCTTCCCATGGGTGTTGACAAAATCAAACCGGAATTCATTTTTTTGCACTAATATCAGTTTGAAAACATCCCAGTTAACAAGAGGTTAAATGTCTTTGTTGGCTTTAAAGGTTGCCATTTAGATACAGTCTCTGTACTTGAGCCTTCCTCATATCACAGGAGCCCTAGATAACACAGTTTGGAAGGCACTAAAAGAGTCTTATCTCTCAAAAACAAGCATCTTGTACTGGTTTGGATTTTGGGGGTTTTTTTTGGAAACTGATCCAGCTTTATCAGCATGAAAAGAACAGATCACAGTTTAGGGAAACTTTGATTTCAAATCTTTAAAATGAACATGTTCTGAAATATTAACCAAAATGAAAAGTTTTTTTAAAAAATGAAGCATAAAAATAAGGTAAAGATTATGAACATTTCCAGTATATGTATTATTAATCTCCTTGGCCACAGAATAGGAATTAGGACAGGGTCATATATCTGTGTTGTAAATATTTCTTACAGAGAAAAATTACATCAGAGTTTCTCATATACAAAGCCAACTAAACTGCTTGCAAGATACAAACCCCTGTGTGTATCAATTTTTCCATGAGTGCTACCTGTAGAAGGTTACTAAAGTGTAAGTCAAGACCTCTATGTTTCAGAAATCTGGTGTTAAAGTTCACTGCAAGTAAAAGCTGAGCAGTTGGTAATGAGTTAATCCTTTCTGCTTTATAAAATGTGTTGCATCCTGCTTTCAGGTGGGTGCATGTACTTTAAGTAAATTATGCTTCGTGTTGCTTGCAAGTAATGAATGCTAATGATAGATAATGGTGTTTTGTTTCCAATTAGCACTGCCAAGAGAGTCAGTGGTTTCTAAAGCTCATGATCACTGTATTTTCCAGGAACAGTCTGAGAACTATAAAATTATATAAACAAGTGTTATTTATGCTGAATGCGTTTGCTGATTGCTTCCTTCTCAGTTGGCCATAATGCAAATGGAGCTACATCTCTCTGTAGTTCAGTAATTTAAAAAAAAGAGAGCCTCATGTTTGTAAAGCCATAATCTATCACACATTTTTTATAAATATCTCCCATTGTTTACTTTACGGTAAAACAGAGGAAAATGTCTACAACTAAATGCATATAATAGATTATAATGAGTATTCAGAGGGGTTTAAAAAAGCAGATGAATGGATTAGCAGTCTGGTCCACAATATATGAGTTTAAGTCTGGTATTTTATAGTAAAAGATAAGTTTTATTCACTTATATATTCTTCAAAACACTTTTCAATATGAGTTGGCAAGGAATTTGAAATGCCATTTTGGCTCAAATCTATGAAAAAAATGTTATATTCAGGGAAATAAAGTCAGAGGACTTAGATGACAATTGCATTGTGCTATGAATTACATGTTTTCAGGAATGTGTTAAGTGTGCTCACAGACATCAAATATGCAGTATGTAACAAATTACTTCCTTTTTATAGCTGCAATACAGTTTGTTTCTTATTTTATGATTGTTAGTGTATTAACTTAGTATTCCGTTGATAGTGCATTTCTGTTCTGAATGTTCACTGCAGGATTTTTATCTCACATCCTTGTTATCTCTATGATTGTGTGTTTCTTTCTTAAATAAAAACATACCACACCAATAATTTAGCAATGAATCTTTTACCTGCTCTTGCAAGTCTTGTGTTCTGCTCAATTTTATGTTGATGGGTAATAGCTGAAGGCCCTCGTCAGTGATCACTGAAAGCAGGACTGCTGTTGATAAGTTACTGGGCTTTGGATTGGCCTCCTTTTAAAGCTAGCATTTGGAGACAGCTGCTTTGGTTTGCAAAAAAGTATCAGCAAGAAATATTAGCATCTTATCTACTGGCAGAAGATAGGCGTTCTTGTGTTCCTTTTCTTTTAACTCCACTCACTAATCCAACACCCTCCTCTACCCAGGAAAGCAGGAAGTATGCCAAAATTCAGCTTCTAAAATTAGTTTTTCATACAGCTGTCTGCCAGGGCTGGGTGGTGTGTCATGTGTCTGTTCTGAACAGTGCAAGTCATTTCTTACGTCTAAGCCATGAGCTTTGTAGCTATGAGTAGGTAAATGATGTAACCCTGATGCTGCAGTGCTCTACTTCACTTTACATAATCCTGTAATTTTATTTAATTGGTTACTAAAATAATTGCAAAATAGTACAGAATTAATACTGTGTTCTACAAATAAAAGATGCATTCTTTCTGTTTGTTTCTTGCACTGTTTCAGTAGGAGGGTTTGTATATTTAGGTAATTAATTTTCAAGCAACTGGATGGTTTCCATTATCTGTGAAGTCTTGACAGTGATGACATTGATCGTGTCTGATAGAGCTTGGTTGGCATTGGGAAAAGTCTTCATTGAAGTGTTAACCTAATTTCATTCATGTTATTCTTATATCCATTTTCTGCATCTTCTTTAGCAAATGAATTTCATCTCTCTGAGATACTGGTGTCATTGTAATTCATTCACTCACATGAATGACTTCTGACTAAATTACTGAATTAAGTCACAACAATTACAGTTACATTTTCAGTTTAAAAAAAAACAAAAAAACAAAACAAAACAAAGCAAATCCATGGATATTTGTAGGCAAAACCTGTGAGAGCTATCCCTAGCCATTCAGAGGATGACATGACCTAAGTCAAAACAGCTTGACTGTCAGTTATCAGATACATGCAGTCAGTGTTCTCAAGTGAGATACAGAAAATTAATAATTTTCAGAAATTATTGCAAGAATAGTTATGGATAGCTATTAAGTTTGAGAAATTAAAAATCTGATTACAGGCTGTTTGTGAACTAAGCTAAAATTTGGTTAAGAAAATAATTGTTATAGATTGCTTGTTTATCTCTATTACCCTTCTGAAATATTTCTACTTGCACTCCACTGTCAACTCAGCTTCTCCCTCAAGTGTAAACTAATATTTTTAAAACAATAATCCAATGTGGAAAATGGCCTGAGCAATAATATTATAATTATAGCCATATTGATCTTGCCTGCTTCTATTAATTTTGCAAGAGTCTGTCTCACATGGTGTCCAGGGAAAAAGAAACAGAAGTACGAACAACTAAAACTATGAACAAAGGAAGTGTTACATTTTCTGTTTGGTTCACTGCAGATTGAAGAAATACTATATAGAGGAGTTCATGGAGTTTGCATATTTTTTTGGGCAGAGGCTGATTCTTGTATGTTTACCTCTTACCTGAGAATAGAAGTAGCCTATCTTGAATTCAGTACCAGGTACCAAAAACACAGTGTAAACTATACATAAAATATAATAACAGTGAAGAAAAAAATGTGAATAATTCCCTTTCCATTTAATTATGTCTCAGAGGCTGAATTTTCTGGATGCCCACTCCACATAATAGCTGGGAATTGCTGATTATCAGGATGTAGCTATTATCTGAAATATTTTGATAACGTTAGCCTGACTATACATAATTTATGAACAGTGAAAAAGTGAGCTTGAGACTGCTAAGTGTGATTTTGCACTCCTAGACCGTTGTTTCTTTCAATTCGTATTTTATTGATCACTGTATAAAACTTTCCATGGGGGTCCAATAACTACGTAAAGAAAAAGGCTGTGGAGAATCAAATTTCTCTCTACAGGCAGTGGGAATATTCTTTCTTCTTCAGGATCAAAGCTGGAAACCTGTCAGTGTTTTTGGTAAAGTTAAGTAGTTTACAGGTTCCCCACCATACAATACAGTCAGCTTTGTGAAAACAAACTATGCTGAGTTTGGTAATGCATAAATGTTTAGAATTACAGATAAATGGGGATCACACCCCTTTTGTTGGTTTAACAACAGTGAATGATAACAGTGGTCTTTTTTCAGGCCTCATTTTTGCAGATAGAATTTGTCTCAGGCTTTGTCACATCTCCAGGTTTACATATTTAGGACCAGATTTGTTTTATGCTGAGTAGATAAGAAATGTGATGCACTGTATGATAGCTTTTATTGTCATATTTTCTGGTGACATTACGGTACATTTTCTTTCATATCTTTAAATATTAACTGTGCCTGAAACTAGCTGGACTATGCTATCATGTCAAAATGTTAAAATGCCTTTTATTTTGTGAGCTCTATTTTTGTTTTGATTTGCTTACCCATGATAATAGTGACATGGCTATCTGAATCTGTTACAGTGTGCCTGAATATTATGACTATGGTCACGGAACAAGTGAGGAGGCTTATGACAGCTACGGTAAGGTCTCTTCTGTCTTCTGCAAATGTGTGAAATCAAAGGAAAATATCTGTCACTGGCAATTCAGAAATTACTTCCATAAACTTTTCTTTATTTCTTTCATTTTACAAAGACCAAACAAAATAAATTTGTGTAACTTCAGGGTGAATTTTGATGTAGGACCAGAAAATTTGACTGATGAATTTCAATCAAAATTACAAAGCAAATTACTCACAGTCACAGGTCAGTTTAACAGCAACACAAAAGTTTATATTAGTGCTTGAATATCTTTCCCAGTGTTAGATTTCAGTCTGCTTGATGTGCCAACAATGCTATGTATATGCTGCTGTCAGGAGCATCATTTCAACCAGCAAGGTTTGTGAGATTCAGAAATATAACGTAATCAAAATGGAAAGGAGAAGGTGCTGTATCACCATGGGAACCCCTAATGCACCAAGATACAGGAGTATCTCATGCCACACTAGGCAGTATGAATAGAGGGAGGGCTGTAGTGTTTGCACTTCACCAAGTCTGTGTCTGAGCTGGAACAGTTCCACTTCCTGGGTAGAGGGGGCATGAAAGGAAGAGAAGTGTAGCTCCCATAAGTACAAACCATTTTCTAGATTTGTTGTTTGCTATTAGTGATATATTTCAATAACTAGAGTCTAGACAATGTTTTCCTATTAATAATTATCAGTACATTGTATCAGGAGGCACAGTGTATCTCACTCAGAGACTTTCACTGAAACAGAGCAAAGCTGACTACTGTTGGCTGAAAGAGGGACCCTAATACTCAGCAGAGATGTCATGCCTGATTTACTGCCTCTTAAATATCCTTCCACAGCACTGTGAAAATGAGAGCTGCTGGAAATGATGCTGCAAATGAAAGTTACACTAAGGGGTCATATAAGGGTTGCTGCTTGAAATAAATAATTTTATTCATGCAGCTGTGAAGCAAATGTCACTAATGCAAACTTGCAGTTTCCTTTGTATTGGTACAGAAATAAACATTACTGAGACGTTGTCAAAATGATGGCATTGCATAATCAGAGATATCTGATTTTTTTGTACAATCAGTTCTCACAATATACTTGGATGATTCAGTGTGGAGTCAAGCACATTTTCAATGCTAGGCAAGTAATAATAATAGCATATCCATATGAGTGCAAGTGGTTCAGTTACCCTTTGGTTTGCTTCCTTTTTGCACATATAATTTTAATAGCTGTAGTGGAAGGTCCTTACTCCCATCTATAGATCCCTGCTTCACTGCTGTCCTGAATGCACTGCTAAGTTTTTGGGCAATGCAGAAATAGTCTGAGCTCAGCAGTTAAGAATTACTCACTGTTTAACTTTTCATTACACTCCACCATGCTGAATCTCCATGTGTTTGGGCAAGACATTTAGAGTACTGTCACTTTCCTTCCAATCCCTCATTTGTAAAACTAGAAGAATATTACTTGTTTTCCCAGCAGGGATTTTGAATGGACTAATTAGCTAAGGCTTACAAAGTGCTCACAGAGTGGTATCATGACTAAATTTATGCACTGCATGAAGCTCCTTTTTTTTTTTTGTTTTCCATTCAGCAACTTAAACAAACCTAATATGCCTGAGTTTCCTTTGCTAGACTTAAAATACATGGCTGATAACTGTGGACTGACTTTGTTTTTTGTTTAAACTGCTTTCTGAGTTGTCATTTGCATACAAAGATCTGAGAGTTAATCAATAACCTGGACTAAACTTAAAGATGAATAATACTTCAAATTGCAATTTTGCTACTTTCTGAAAGCTGATACATTTATACATAATTATTTATGCTACTCTTGGATCACTTACTTTAGGAGATTAGTAAATTTATCAGTTTCATTCCTTGGAAATCTGTGCAGGAACTTCTGTCATTCCTAAGTCACTACTGTTTGTCTGAGGAGGTCATCTGAGTACAGAGATCTATAGAGCTAAAGAATGCATGCTTAACTTCCTCAGTTTCTCAGTTCTTGCTGCATACACTGATGTTCTCTTTGTATTTGATCTATCACCCCTTCTCATCCTCACCTAACTTTACCCTGATCTCTGTTTCCATTTCTCTACTTTTTCAGGATGTTTTGTAACTCATTGCAAGTCTCCCGAATCCATTCCACTGTATTAAATCAGCTGCCCCTTCATTTCTCACCATCCTGTAGAAATTTACAGTTTTTCTTTCATTTGAGTTCAATTTCACACCTTTGCCTTCCATAACAAGGCTATATTGCTCCTTTACAATTCTTTCTGGCTCACCTTTGTAATTCCAAATTCTCCCAAACTTTGAATAAGGCCACAGAAAAATGGTACATGAATATAGTCTTGTTGTCCACATTTAGGTGTTTTGTGCAACAACTTGTCTTTTCTGCCTTATCCTTTCCAATAACAATATCTGAATTATCAAACATTTACTAGCTTTGCACTTTCTTCCATGCATCCTCTTGCTTCCAGCTTACCTTTAGGGAGGACAGTTTTCAGTCCTGAGAAAGTTTTCTTTCATTTTTCATGAAGTAAATTCAATGAAATAGTAATGCTACTTCATACTTACAATCTTTTTAAAGTATAAAATAGAGTTCTCTGTAGCTTCCTAGGTATAGAACACTCCTATAAGAGCTGCCTGCTATGACTTTTCTTGCTATCTGTACTACTGAGAAGTAGCAGCTGGTTTACGTCTCGTGAGTTCTTCTCTGCTCCTTTTAAAAGAGCTTGTGGAGAATTCTGACTTGGGAAATTGTTTCCTCAGAAGATCATAAGATTTATCTATTTATGTTTTTTTCACAGTATGGTTCCAAAAATCAGAGGGGTGTTGCAGAGCAGAGCAGAGCAGACCTGAACACCATTTAAATCTCAGGAAGTTCACATCTCTTTGATTAGACAGAAGTACTAAACAAGGAAGAACCTAAGTCACTTGTCACAGGCTGGGCAAGTTGGATTCCTAAACTGTATTCACTGCTGTAAAATCTGTAACTTCACTGCCTTAACTCCTTGCTCAGTTTCTTTTGTGAAGGTTTGTAAGAATTTCATCCCCTCCAAATCCAGCCAAGGAATCTCCCAAGACAATAGGAAGATCAGGGATGTATGTAAAGTTGCACTGTTTTCCATGACTAAGGGATGTTCCATTAATGAAAATTTGCTGTACAGAACCCCCTTATGAAGTTAGACACTTGAACTCTGTTGTGATTTGACATGCTTGTCACTCTGTCTCTCTGAAGGATCAAAGTAGAGACACTTCAAAGCATTCCCTGCAGCAGTCTCTGAGCACATGGAAATACCATACTCAGGAATTATGAGATTCCTACAAATTTTTTATAAGATCAGGTTATGCAGTTGCTGCTAGAGAATTTTGAGGATCTCTCTTCCAGGCTGAGGAACATAAATTTAGGACATATGCCTGAAAATCTTGGGGATGTAGCCCTTATAGGCTTCTTCATGTGAGTTGTAAAGAAATACCTTTAGAAGGCAGTTTGAAAATAAAAAAATCAGTCATGTAAAGTACTGTACAAATTTTCACAAATGGAAAGCATCCTCACCTCTAATCACACTCAAACATTTATGATACTTCTGTCACTGAAGTTTTTGATACCTGCACATAAGTCTAAACTAAGGTAACAGCGTCACGTTAACTTGATGCTTATGTTATAAAAAAGAATGCATGAAATTGGGTTAATTTATGAACAAAAGGTTTATATTCTTTGCTCCCATTATACATTAGTAATTTTGTGGCTTCCCTTCTGGCAGTGTTGTCATCTGAAGAGATATCTAGTGAAGACAGGAATTTAATGATTTATCTTACAAATCAGTTAGGATAAAACATACACCTAAAGTTTGGTAACTAATAATCTTTCCTGCACATATGTAATGTCATGTCAAGCTTCAAAAAGCATCTTCCCTGGTCAGGACCACTGTAAATAAAAAGCCCTTTGTAGTCAATTCATGTTCTCATTTCTTTCTCCTTTTCCCTGTTGTTTATTTTGAAACAGCATTCTTGATCCAAATGCTGTGTTGTGTAAGGCCACATTAGAGAGATTTTAGAGTATATGACTTGCAGTCAAGGCAGAACCAAGAAGCATTATTCATTAAATATGACCTGCTTCACTGTTTTTTAATCAGAATCCTTTTATGCCCTCGTACTGATCAGGATATTCCGAACTTTGTTTATTGGTGGCTCTTTCTGTCTTAGCTCTCCCAAAGGTTGGAGGCTCCAGCAGTGAGCTGTGCCAGTTGTTGCAGAAGGTTCAAGAGGCTTCTGCCCCTGTTTCCAAAGGGGGACTGCCACAGTAGTGAGAGTGCCTCTTGTCAGATGCCACAGTTCACAGCCTGGTGCATATCCTGCCTTGTGTATTACCTGAAAATTATGGCCATTATTGTTTTTATGTCAGGTCATGAACTGTAGTATCTGAGAGACCAGTACACTCAGACCCCTTGTTGCTACTACCAAAAAAGCAGAAACCCTAGATAGAGAATGAAAGGATAGGTTGAAGTCTATAACCTTCTAAACCACCACAATTAAATTATGATAACACCATCTGCCAAAGGCCTTAGGCAAGAGTTAGGAAGGTTAATCTGTAGCTTGCCACCTACACAAAGAGGGAAGACATAAATGAACTCCAGTCACATTACTGCTGTTTTTCAGGAGAAGCTTGCAAGGCTTTTTACTGCATGTTCTGCCATTGCATTAAGGAGTCATTATTTAAATGTTTTGTGTCTTCACCAGAAATTTTCAGCTGTTTAGATTTTCTCAAATGACCTTTTTTTTTTTTTTTTTTTTTTTTTTTTTTTGCATATTCTACTCCAGTTTAGCATTAGGTACTTGTAAAGAATTGGGTATTTGGTTTTAGGATAATTCCATCTTAAATTAAAATTAGAGAGTGTAACTGTTTGGTGTAATTCCCTTTAATGCAAGACATCATTTAAGTTGTAAAATGCTGCTGTCACAATGATTTAACTCTTTCACAAATAATTCCCTGCCAGTCACTTTATTTAAGAGCTTTGCAATTGTTATAACAATTAGTTTCCTAAGTGATCCTCTACAGAGATCGCACTTCATAAACAAATACTTTTTAGACCTTTATAGCTAACAACCAAAAATGTGCATCAGTATTCCACTACTCTTTTATTATATTGTTTATTTTTTTCATTCTGTGTTTGTCCTAAAAAGTGTATCATCTAGTAAATAAAGTTTTTCTACAATAACAACAATGGTTTCTGCTGAACAAGTATAAGTATATCATGATGAAATTAGTGGAGGAAAGCATGTGTGGAGGGTTCAAACCTCTAGAATTCTGATAAAACCTTAGTTGAAGAGATTTTACCGTAGGAGACATGAATTCTCATACTTCATTTAAAGACATAAACATGTTGATGTCACGAAGAAACTCAAAGAACTGCCACCCTAGTGTGAAATAAACCCACTATGGCAATGACAAAGTAAAATGAAGCCTTGTCACAATGTATACAGAGAAAGATAATTGTGAATTTTGGAAAAGCACTTCATAGCAATTGCTCTGCAGATGGAGATATGAGGTTTTTTCCAGCTGTTGTGTCCAAGCTCCTTCCTCACTTTTAATAACTTTGGTATTGTAGGTCATTGGTCCTAATATTTGTTATGTTCAGCATGCTTAGGGTTTCTTTTTTTTTTGTCATTCCTTGCCTAGTCTCCTTTAAATATTCAAATGTGGGAAATCAAGTGCTCAAATAATTCATAATGACTGATTTGCAGATGTAAGAGACATAGGTCTACTCATCATTACAGTGTTTGACTTCACATGGCTTGTGAGTGAATGAAGTATGAGGATTACAAACAATGTCTATACCAACACTAATTAACAAAGTCCTGCGAACGTGCTCCAATTTTTTTCGTTTATATCATCAGAGTGTATACATATGGTATCTCCTAGAAAATATTACAGCGACAGCAAAGAAAACTTTCCTTGGTGCCTGGGTCTTAGAATCGTAGTGGAATGAATAATAAAATCATAGAATGGTTTGGGTTTGAAGGGACCTTAAAGATGATGTAGTTTCAACCCATCTGCCTTGGGTGAAGACACCTTTCTCTGGACCAGGTTGCTCAGAGCTCCATCTAGCCTGGCCTTGAACACTGCCATGGACAGGTCAGTCACGACTTCTGTGGGCAGCCTGTCCAATTGCCTCATCATCCTCACAGTAAAGACTTTCTTCCTAATATCTAATCTAAACTTGCTCTCTTTCTGTTTGAAGCTATTTTCCCTTCCCCTGTCATTGCATGCTCTTGTAAAAAGTCCCTCTCCATCTTTCCTGTAAGTTTCCTTCAGATACTGAAAGGCTGCAGTTAGTTCACCCTTCTCTTTTCCAGTCTGAGCAATCTCAATTCTTGTAGCTTTTCCTCATAGGAGAGGTGGTCCACACCTCTAATGATCTTGATGTTTGTCCTCTGGGCTGACTCAAACAGATCCATGTCCTTCCTGTGCTGAGGACCCCAGAGCTGGATGCAGCACTGAGGCAGGATCCCCTCCCTCACCCTGTTGGCCACTCTGCTTTTGATGCAGCCCAGGATCCAATTGGATTTCTGGGCTGCAAGTGCACAATGCCAATTCATGTCCAGCCTCTCATCCGCCAGCACTGGTCCCAATATGGACTCCTGAGGGACTCCACTTGTCACCCATGTCCATCTGATTGACCCACTTATTGAACCATTGACTACTACCCTCTGGATGTGACTTTCCAACCACTTCCTAATCTATATTATTATTAATTAGGCATCTTAGAGGCAATAAGGCACAGTTTGTACCATTGTGGTGGAGGCTTTGTTGTGTCTTGTCCTGGCAGGCTGTTTAGCACATGCTGGGTGCTGCTATGCTAGCATGGGAGCAGGAGTGTTCTTTAGAAGCAGATTTACCAGTTACCTGCTTTTATGGGTCTTCTTTCCACATCACTGAGTGGGTTTGAGGTACATAAATTTTAGGTTGAAACTAAAGCAAAAGATGCAATCCCAACTGTTCGTGAGATTTCACTCCCAGAGGCTCAAACTAGGGCCAGTCTGAAATGAAATACACCTGTAGGTGTGTTGTGAGTATCAGATCCTCAGTGTCAGCTGTTTCCCTCTGCAGTTCATCCCTATTGGTGTGCATTGTGTGCTAATATTGATAGAGCACCTGCATCCTGATGCCCTCCAAGCTGTCCCTGCTAACAACCTTGCTACATGTGCCATGATTCTGAGGAGTGTGTTGTGCTGCTGCATGACCATTTTAATTTCAGGCTGATTGAGGCATCTGGTGTCTTGCTGAGCATGAGGAAGGAGTACACCCAGCCCTGGGAATGCAGAAATGCTCCCAAGTCTTCCTGTACAGCACCCAATTTTTTATTCCACTGGAAAACAGGAGGCATTGAAGATTTCTATTGCATATGGACAGAAGATACACCAAATAAATTGCCCTCCTTGAATCTTCTGTTTCAATCATTCCTATACTTACTGATAGCAGCATTCCTACAGTGGGACAGAATTAACTGACAAAAGCATTTTCTTGATTTTCTGCAAAATTTTATCAATTTTTTTACTGGAGGAATCACCTTAGCTGTATCTCAAGTGGCATTCATTCCCTCAGAGGTGATTTATGATTTTCATAAGAGCATGATTTTGAAAGTTTGCAGGGAAAGGAGCACAGCTATGATGACTAATGTGGGGCTGATACTAGAGCTACTGCTGTTTTGTCAAATCAGTGTTTTAATTAAGACTATAATTCTTTAGAAAGTCCCATATTTAAACTCATCACATTCTTTTAACTGTCTGTGTATCCTAAAACTTTTGTACTCCAGTTACGCTACAAAAATGAAAAAAATTCTGCATGTAGCACAAGATTGGTTTTAATTTATAGCAACTTATTATGCTTCCTCTATTACTTGTGAATTATAAATCATTTTCTATGACAGAATAAGAATAAGTAAATCATGCAAAACTTTCCTATGTAATATTTCAACTGGTAATTTCACTGTCTTGCTCCATGGGAACTGTAGAGTTGGAGAATCTAAGACAAAAGTCCTGTAATATTGATGTGCATCTATTTAATTCCAGATGGGGCGTATCACTGCATGTTTCATGTTGCGTGACCATAAAGTAATAGAAAATTACTTTTCACTGAAAATAAGTGAAAAATAAAACTCCTACACTGTAACATTAACACTCCCCTCACAGCAATGTGGATAAGAGTCTTAATCCTCCTGGCACTGCAGTTTCCCAAACTAGTCAGTGTACTCTGATGCTGCTCCTTCCCTGTCTGTGGCAGGTGTTTGCCACAAAAGTGGCTGAAGCCTTCTAAGAACCATTTTCTCCAGTGGTCATTACTGCAAATCTCTCTGTCTGTACTTGACCTGCATGGGAGGCTGGCAGAGGGGACTGCACAAGCCCCTCTCCTCTGCTCCAGTGCTATCAGCTGGAGGATTTCTGTGATCCCCCCCTACCAGTTTAAGCCAGGAGAGCTCTCAACCCTAAAGCACATTTGGAGCAGCTGCACAGTTTAAATTGTTAGCCTTCCTGAGGAGAGGGTAGTTTGGGCTTTTTGAAGAGCTACATGTTCAGAAAATAGACTATTAAACCACAAGGTTTTCTATTCATTTCTAGTTTTTAAGCTGTATATATTTGGTACTGCAGGTCTAATAAAATAAATGGTGTAGGCTAGCTTAATTGGTTTGAGCCTGTGTATTGAAAACATTTCTTGTCTTCTTAAAACTCCAAATTTCAAATAAGAAAGGTGCCATTTGTGATTGGAGTCACTTCAGCTCTTCTTCTCACAAAATAATAAAATGCATTGATATCAAGTCAAAAAATCCTGTGTATTTTGCAAGCTTTGCACATAAGCAAAAAGAGACCAGAAGAGTGAAAAAAGTGCATGTTCTCCTTAAAAAAAATAAATCTATTCTTGCATTTTTGTCAAAAATAATATATCCTTGTCCAATTATGGCACAAGAAAAATGCAGCTACCTTTCTGTGTGGATTCCTGAAGTACTGGCTTTGCCAAAGTTATTTGAGCTTCAGTCATTAGCTTGTGTAGGACAAATTTTCCAACCATTTGCAAGTAGTATTTTGTCTCCATCCATCTTTCTGTGGAGGCTTACTAGAAATGCAGCACAAATTGAATTGTCCAAAGAAAGGCATTCTAATTTTAAGAGTTCTCATTTTAAAGCTATGTGTGATTTCTATTGGGTCTTCTGCTCAGCACATTTATATCACTTTTCTCTTACTGCTCAGGCAATTAATTACAACTCAGAACACCCCAGGGAGGGAGGTATTCCTGTCTCATTCTTCCAGTGAGATAGCCATACCAGAAAATATTGAACAATTGTCCAAGGTCACTGAGAAAACAAGAAGTAGAGCTTATAATCCAAATTCCTGTGCAGTGTTCTCTCTCCACAGTATGGAGTAAGTAAGTAAGCAGTAAGAATTTTTTTTGCACAGGAAAGAAAACTATTTTATTCTGAATCAATATCAACTTTTGTTTCTAAAACACCAAAAGGTAAATGAAAAATCAAATTGAACCATTACACTACTTCCTGTTATATACATCTTAACTATCTAATCAGAATAGCTCTTTCTAATCTTTTCCTGGCCACCTGTCCAAAATAATTGACCAGAAATTAATAAAATTGTGCCCAGTAATTGTGGGCAATATTCAGATATTAAATGAGTTACTGAGAAGAGAAAGTGATCAGGTCTTGATTAGTCTCAGGACTAAGCAATGACTATAAATAAAAAAATAATACAAAAATAATATATTCCTATGTAAATCACGTGCCATAAATAAAGTTGGGGGGGGTTTTTTACTTATCCATTATTGTGATCTTCCCTTTAAATATTGCCTTTTTTCCCTCTTTGCATACTTGAAAGAGTTTTATTCAATTCTGGAAAATTCCATTATAAGGTTGCAGAATGCTAAGTGAAGAGTTTAAAAGGTGTCTGCTTATGTGGTTTTCTAGAATCTTTACTTTAAGACATTTAGCATTTGACGATAGCCACAGGGTTAGACCACTGAATTTTTCTGTGCTTTCAAAAATGCATAGGTAAAATACTAAGACTGAAACAACTTCATAAGTACCCATCTTTGTGTTATAAATGTTACTGTTTTGGTCCCATATTCAAAGAATTTTCTCAGGTTAAAAGTTATATGACCTTTTTACATTCTGACTCTCCAGTAAGAAAAAAAAAAATTTAAAAAAAAAGCATGTAAAATTCTGCATTTAAACAGCTTAGAGCTATGGAGTCTCCTAGCAGTTGATTAAAAAATAATCTTTAAAGACAGCCTCAAGTAATGTATCAGTTATTTCTGTAATAAATACTGGAATCATTTCTATAACTCAGTGAACACAGTAAAGCAAACAAGAGTCCATCTAAACCATAAAAAGCAATGCAAAAACACTAACAACCAAACTTAAAGGTGAGCTTCAAATACCAACTCACAGGAGCATATAGCAGATTGAAAGATGTGCAGTGTAATTAAAAGGGCTGTGCCCATGTCTTCACATTTCTTACCAAAGTAGCTATCGCACCTAAAGCAATCCTTCACCCCAAGCACACTCAGATACCTCAGCTATAAACTCTTAAGTTTCTATCATGCTGCAATAACTTACACTTTTAGTTTTTGAGAGCAAAGCATAAAATATTTCTCCTTAACTAGGAATGGCAAAGTTGCCCATGATACCAAATTCCTGAAAATCTGAACCCTCTGCCCTCAGTTATTAAACTGCTTGTGTGAATTTCTTTTTAACCAGTCTTTGACACCTGATAGCACTGGGGACAGTCAGAAGTGAAAAGGACAGGGAATGAGTGTGGTCTGCTAGAGCAGAAAGATTGGATAGAAGTCTAGATGTCACCGAGGGAAGGGGAAGGTCAGACTCCACAGGGTTTCTCTTCACAGGAATGAGAAAAAAGGAAAAGGAATCAGCATTAGAACACAACAACCGTCTGAACCTTTCTTCAAGTCTTGGAGAGTCTCTCGCAGTGCTCCCAATTACCTTTCTCTCTCCAAAGCTACATCTATTGCCTGCTCTTCACCTGAAATGCCTTTCCGTTTCCATTTCATTAACAAGTCACTTTTAAATTAAATACATGTCACTTTCTTAAGATGAAATATTTCTGGGCTCTCTTTCCTTCCCCTTTTGGCACAGTCTTTCAGAGAAAGACCTGGCTTGCTCACTATTCTCATGTTCTCACAGTGAAACTCAGCCTGGTAATCAAACTTTTGGCCCTTCTGCTACCCAATGAGCTACCTAAATCTGTGTGTGACTTCTGAGGTAGTCTATACACTCCAGCCTTTTAAGATTGTTCCCAAAGACAGAAATTCCATTCTCAGGAGCTGCCTTTCTTCCCCTGGTGCTGAAAGAAAAAGGTTACCTTGGAGTTCTGGAAGGAAGACATTTCTTGTTTCATGTCAAGAAACCTTTAATTACTAACATGTATGTGTATTGTTGTTCATTAAAAATCCCTCTAGGAAAAAAAACACCAGCAATCTGATTTCTTTTTCAGTGTGGCTGCATCTAGTGGCACAGTGTGCTTCAGAGACTCTTGACAGTGCTACTTCCTATCATCTTGCTTCCTTCAGATAAATATATAATCCTTTACCACTGTGTGAGTGGCAGACACCAGGGTTTTCCCAATTGAGGGCTGTAGTTCCAAAACTTCCACATCTGTTTTGGCTGGGAATTAGCTTGTTAACACAATAGGGTCTATCATGTAATATCAACAGGAGCTATCAACTATCACTTCATATTTCAATGATGGTGTTAAAGTTTGAAATCAGGCCAAATAGGTCCACCATGTTATTGAAAAAAAAAAAAAAAAAAAGAGTATAAGTGGCTTGTACCACAAATTATGATTCAGTTTTTCTTCCATATCAGAAGCTGGTACAGTCACAGGAGCAATTTGCTTTAAGAGCAGTCAAAGAAAAGCAGTTTCTTCCAATTGGTAATATAACGTCATTTTTTACTCTATGAGTACTACCAAAAAGACTGTACGTTTCACCTTTATATGAAGGTGCTTCAATCTGGACAATGATGAGGGGACTAAAAAGGAACAAGAAATTGGCTTGTCTTTGTTGTACATTTACTGAATATTTTTACTACTTCAGTCATTTTCATTTATATAAATGAAGCTTCTCTTTTTCCATATAAATCTTTCTTGTCCCCAAGGCCTCTCTGCAAATGTAGTAACACTTCAGCAAAGGGTAATTGAAGCTGGAAAAAATTTACAGCAAAATGCCATTTTTAAAGGGTCTAATGATACATACTGCAGAAGCAGGATTTTTAAATTCACTATACAGAAATTTATTCCCTGTAGGAATGAGAGACCCGAGGATTTAGAACTATATCATATTGGCTGCCACTTCTTCAACCCTCTAGGCAGTAGCTTTCCTCAGTAAGCTTTGGTTTCATATGGCCATAAAACCTCTGATGTTCAAAAAGAGAACATCCTGAAGAACTCAAAAAGAAAATAAATGGAGTGCACCAAAAAATCACAGTAGGAGTGTTTCTTGTTCCACAGTAAGATCAACTGCTACCAAATCTTTTCCAGAGATGCCCACTCCATGCATGCTAGCCTGAACTCACTTTAGCTCTACAGCTGCTATTCCTCTCATACCTCAAGGCAATGAGATAATGAAGTGTAGTTGCAGGGAAGACATCTTACAGAGAAGAAATAGCTTTCAGAATTTTAACAGGGTTTTTATGTTTTACATTCTCATTTCTCATAGTCACATATTTTTGCAAAAGGAATATTTGATACCTGATTTAACCATGTAGTGTTTTTTGCCTCATCACAGCTATTTATGTTCTTGGTGGCCACAAAAGTCAGCAGGCACTAGCTACAACAAGATAGTGACAATGTTGCATTCTGGCATGATATGATACACTGCAGTTTGTGCATTTCCATTTCAGTCACTCTTAGCATGATCAGTTGCAGTGGAAGACAAAACCAGAAATCATTTGATGACCTGCTGGCTGATTTAGGAGACAATTCAAGTTTTGGGTTCAACTGCTGGACCAGGACTGTAGGGAGTTTACTGATTGAGCCTTTAGGAGGGTTAAATCCCAGAAATACCACATCAGGGAGGAATAAGAAGATTTGTAGAAGAATTGTAAAAACTGAACTAGACTTACATTTTTTGGCTTATTCTTCCTGAGCAGATTTGATTCATCAAATTTGAAAAAGTGTTCTAAAGATACTGCAAAGTAAAATCTCCTCTTGCTTCATGTGGTAGCTTTATTTCTACACATTTTTCTTCCATTATTTTCTTTCTTTTGGTCTCAAATGGAAGTAAAAAATCAAACATATCTTTCTTATCTTTTCATGATTCAACTCGTCTTGTTACCATACCAACTGCATGAAATGCTATTCGAATTTCTGCTTTAACTTAAATACTAGAAACTCAAACCATCAAATAAATTCTGAACTGGCAGACTAGTGATTTTTCCAGAGCTGACTGTACCACCAACGCTTTAGTTATTCATTCTTTGCTGAAAGTGAAGGAGTAAGGCTTTTTTTTACTTCCTAAGATAGATAGGTTGCCTGTGTAGAGAAGTAGGTTAGTTTTCTGTAAGATTTTTTGTGGGAGGATAAAGAACTGGATGATAACACCATCCTCATTTTGTTTTTCTAAAGCTTTCAGCCAGAACCCTCAAGAATTTTGACAGCCATTAGCAGTGGCATCGCTTTGTTCTTTCAATTTTAGACGTTTACAAAACTTTTTTTTCTCTTCTGTTTTTAGCACAAGAAGAATGGGCCACAACCCGTTCCAGCCTAAAGGCACCACCTCCAAGGTCAGCCAGAGGGGGTTACAGGGAACACCCCTATGGTAGATATTGAAGGTCCTCCTCATCTGTGACCTCATCTCAAAGACAATTAATAGCCTGTGGTCTCCACATAAGCAGCAACATGACAAGTAATAGTCCATTTCTTTTCTATCCTAGGGATTACTGCTCATTATTATCCTATGTACTACTTGTATTTCCTATAACATTGGCGTGACATTGGCATTAGTATTATTTTATAACACGGACTTAAAAAAACAGAGACAAAAAACCTTTGGCAAGCATTGTCTATAAACTATTCAAAGATGATGTTCTGTTGGTTGTATTCATTGCTGTGTGTAACTAAAAAGCATGACACTGTTACAGCTCTTGAGTCTCTCTACATACTAGTTAAGGCTGAGTTTCTGTTTAGGGTTGCTGAAAGACTGTAATATGATTTTTTTTTTTTTTTATTTCCGAGCCAGACAATAATCAAGCTGTAGATAAGATGTTTTAACCTGTCTTTTTAAATATATGTTAGTTTAGATTAAGATGCTCGATATTAAGTTTGTAAATTTAATTTTTAATGCTGTTTTAATGGGGTTGAAAACAAGCAGCTACTGTATGTATGTAGCTAACTGAAGTTGTTCAGTGTTTTAACCTGTATTTGTTAAAAAAAAATCACTTAAAGTTCCATGTGTAAGCTTCTCTAAATAGGAAAACATAATTTTGTCAAATATGTTTGCCATAATTTGTCAATAAAGCTGAAACCTTTTGTAACAAACTAAATTTGGAATTACTTGTTTTCTAGCTTTAAATGCCTGCTTTATTTCTTTTTCAAGAGATGCCTAAAATGTTTTTTATATAAAAATTACAAAAATGAACCCAAGCCTGTTTTAAGATTTTTTTGTGTAAGACTTTAAAAGTTGTATTAATAACTTCTGGTTGTTAAATAATATAAAAGTTAACAAACTAAACTGTTACATGAATCATGGTTAGTATCCACTAATGTATAACATGTTAATGGAAAAAAATGCTTTAGAACAATAAATGGATTTTAAACTATCCTTTAAGCTTGATCTTGCTAAACACAAACTCTGATTGACTTGTTTGTATTAGCATGTCTCTCGTGAGAATGTAATGGAGTTTAAAGAGGTAAGATTACCACTTACCACTGTTAGACTGTCTAAATGCTAGTTCTTCAACCTTTGAGTTTCCCCGCACATTAAATATCCCATTCAACATGTAAGCATTGCATAGATTCACCTATTTGTTTTCACTCAGAAGAGTGCGTTGACTGCATTTTTCGTAGTATATAACGATTTGTCTTGATAAACAAATCATCAGTGTCACTGCCCAGCTGTTGGTACTCAACTTCAAAAACTTTATTTGTAATTTTCAGTGCTAAATATCACCGCCCTTGAAGGCAGTTTAGAGGGCTGATATTTCTTTTGAGACTATCAGACTTGATGGCTGATGATTATTAAGGAAATATGTCGCAGGACTCAAAGGATGACTAAACGTTAAACAGGTAACACTAATAGTAACTCTGTAATTTTGAGTATGCAACAGTAATGTAAAAATATTCTCAGTTATTAAGTTACTGATAGTTAAAAAAGTAAACCTACCAAAAGATAACAAATAGGTATATAGGCTTTTAAAACAAATAATTAACATTAACTAGTGACAACAAAATTATTCTACAGTATATAACCCTCAAGGTAATAAACAGAACTAAAATTAACAATAATAGTAATGCAACTCTTGCTAACAACAAATATATAACCTAAATTTTGACAAAGAAAAAAAAAAAAAGAACAGAAGACTTGATGGTAGGGATGCCAAAACTGTTAATCCTTTCAATACAGAGTCTTTTTGTTTACAGTGGCTTTTTGTCAATGTGATTGGTTTACTTTTTTGATGCGACTAAAGTACAGGCCAATTGCTGTTCAGTTTGTGAACAAAATCTCTTGCAGCTGGAGTTGCATGCTAGCTCTTTTTGAATAGTTTATGATGAGTATGTTTTGTCCTTTGAAGTGTTAAAGTGAATTTAGTAGGCAACTTGATGTTACATTGAGTTTATTCTGTCTCACTATTTCAGGGACTCACAGGCACTGGACAGCTAAGCAGCAGATCTGCTGGGAAGTGATCAGGTAAGCTCTGCTGCATCTCAGGGGGTTTTCCTATTTCCTGTTTTATCTCTGCATTTGTTTTTACTAACACATGAAAACGTATTCTGCTGCAGCTTTAAAATAAATGTCTTTCCAGCAGTGTTTGCATATCAGCATAGTGACTGTGGTATAATGGCAATCAAAACATGTACGTATGCGTTATGATACTCTTCATTTCAATAAAAGAAGTCTTGTCATCTAGCCTTTTAATTAACATGGTGTGCTTTATAACTGCTCTGGCTAAAAACATGAGCTTTTGTTTATAAAAGCATGCCTACATTTTGGCTAGTCACATTGCAAAGAAAAATGTAATGCTAGCTTGTCTCTGCTTCTAAAAATATTTAACATTTCTTCCTATGAAAAATGTACCTGTATAAAGACAGGAAGTTTGTTATTTATTCTTACACTTGGTAGGTTTTTATTTTATGCTTTAGAATGGTGGGGACATTTAGGTATTACTATGCAATGGGATGGATGGAGGCATTACTTATATTTCTCTGTTAAATTTGTTTAAACATAAAGGTGTATCTTGGATGACCTTCTTAAATAGACTTCAGGTTATATGTGAGATTTTTGACTGAAGACAAATGTCATTGCTAGGAAAAAAAAAAAAAAATCAGGTCAGTTACACCTTTGTCCGTGGACTCAGAAGTGTTAACCTAATCACGGTACAAAAAGTACAAATTCTTGTCATCATTCTTTACTAGATAAGATTACACAAATACACAATCCTAGATACATCTATTACTCTGGCATCTTTTCCCATGACGGTGGTCTGGATGATGTAATATTTTCCAGGTGTGGTGGTACTCAACAGTTACTTACAACCATGAGTTTATATCTTGTGTATCCGCAAGATATAAAGGCTTTTATTTTCCTCTTCAAAGAGTTTCGTCATGATCTTTATAAATTGGTTTTATTGATGTGCTACAACCACCCTACAGACCAAAGTGATATAGTATGGCATTAAGGTTTGTCTGCATATTACAGTCATGTCAGTGTGAGTGTACCACTGTAGGACAATCTTCCATCTGTCCACCTTGCATGCAGTTACACTAATTTGCTTCTGTCAGTATATATCTCTACAGAAAAGAAAAACCCTTTTCTATAAATAGTTTCACACTGGTATAACTGTGATTATAGATTATTATGTATTATATATTCTACTATATAAGTATTCCAGGAAATGCTCATATGCCTTACTGAAATGACTAATAACACGAAGCTGTGAGCAGGTCATACCTGATGTGAGATCCAGGGCAAAGTAGATAAAAATTAATTTCTCACTTGTGCATCACATTTTTATGTGAGGGTAACTACTGTGAACTCCTTGAGGATGGACTTCAATAAATACAGCTTTATAGCAGTGCAGTGTCCTTTAATATTCCTGTCTCCAAGTCTACTTTGCAGCCATTGCTTGTGTAAATTTTAAAAAATGGCAGAAAATGTCAGTAAAATGATGCACTGTGAAATATTCTTACTTAAGAATTATTTTGAAAAAGTAGGTTAAGTCAGTACGAGCAAGCAACTGTTCATGCAAACATTTTTTTCTATTGATTTTCAGGAGAATAGTTTGAAAAATTATCCGAGACTGCATGTGCTGTTCAGTGCTAACTAAAAGTATATTTCACTACTGTTTCTGGAGAAGCCTTGCAGTTAATCAGTTACGTCTTAGGAAAAACATAATCCACTTTATTAATTTTTGAGAGAGTAACAAGAGAGTCTGGTTATTCAAATTAATGGCTGTCTTCAGGTCTTCCATGAGAAGCTGTGACATATTGCACACGTCCACCATTAGGTCAACCACAATTCTGAGGTCGTGAAAACTTATAGGCACCACCAGAAAAAATGTAATTTCACTCATGATACAGATCACTCCAAGACACTTCTCACCAACCAAACATTTTATTTGGCCTAATTCACGTACAATTACTTTTGTTTGTAATACAAAGAATAAAGCAATATAAAATATTAAAATAAATAAGTGAAAATACTGGGAAAGAGAAATTAAAAATGCAAAATTTCTTTTCAAATATTTCTAATATTTTCTTTGTTTGTCTGGGTTGACCTTGTATATAGAACAGTTTGATCTTTAGAAGAAAGCGGTGCTAAATAGTTTTTAGTACTTTTTTAGCAGTTAAATCAGCAAATTATATTTTGTTTCGCAGCCTTTTTGCATGTATTCTAGAGCCATTTTAACTGAAAAAATTAGGTATTTCTAGAGCAGCAACTTTTATTAGAAAATGAAATAGCACCATGTAACTCTTTCCTTATCTTACAGTGTTTAAACAAAGATCTTAAATCTTTATATGAATAAATGAAGAACCTCAGGAAACACAGTATATCTGACCTCACCACAGAGGATATTGGCAGTGTTTTTGTAGCTCAGTGAGGTCCTCAACCTCCATTCAGTGACAAAGCTACAGCCATAAATCCAAGTAATATCTATCCCCTAACTCCATGCCCCTTCCATAGCCCAGCCACAATTACTCCAATTTTTTTAGACATGTGCTGACTTTCAAACTGCCTAACACTGAGGTTAGTGATGGGGATTGAGGGCATTAGAAACACATCACTGTGTCTGTGGTAGCTCTGTGGAAATGGATGTGCAGGCCTTGTGAGTGAGCATGGCAGGATGGAAGAGCCTTTGTCTCTACTGGCAGGGAACTGCCAAACCACAGCTGCAACTGAGGTACTGAGCTGCATATCAGGAACTTTGTAAAGCAACCAAGTTAGCATCAGCATCAGGATAATTAACATATATGAGTGCATCAGTTGAAAGGCTTATTATTTTATCATGACAATATGGATTTATGGTAGTTCTCATGAAATATCATCCAAGATTATTATCTGAAGGTTAAAATCAAGAACAAGTAGCCAATGTAATGTGTTCAAAAAAAACCCAAATTGGTTTACGTTACTGATGTATTTCCTTCATGTTTGACAGTAGGAGTCTTGTTTTGTGGACTGTATTTCTAAGCAGTTCAAAGTTTTATAACAGTCAAATATATTGCAGCCACAAAATTATAAATGGAGAATCATCAAATTAGCTAAACATAGGAGAGAAAAAAATCTTTGATAGTGGGTGAAAGAAGCCTGGATTTTTAGGGATCATGAGGACAGAGTTCATTTCTAGATGCATTTTTTCAAGGTAGGATTAAAAAATATCATTTCAATAAGAGATTACAAAGTTTTTGCACAAAAAGGCTATAATTGGAATGGTTGGCTGTAGTTAATGTCCAAAGAATAAAGATCGTATTTGTTATTATTTCATGTCATCCTCTGTTGTCAACAGATTAATCAAAGTATAAAAAGAACCCAAATTAACAAGTGAAATTACAGGAAAAACTGAAAAAAATATTTGAATACTGAACAATATTTGAATACTGAACAGAAAAATAATGCTAATGTCTTCAGAAGTTTTTTGTGCTCCATTAAAAACTTTGGTGCACTCTGTGACCTCTGTCAGTTATTAAAACATAAGAGTTATCAGAAAAAATGTCACATGATGTCAATTTTGCTGAACTGGTCTTCTGAGATAGAACAGGCATACAGATAACTTTCTCAAACCAGTTATGGCTTCAGAGATGATCACCATCATCAACTCTGTTGTTAGCTAATTAAATTTTTCTAGTCATTACTGTTTATCATTGGAATCTGACAGAAAGCCTTGAAATCGTTAAGCCTTTCCTTTTTCTTCAATTGGTTTTGTTCCTGTCAGTCAGATACTAACATTCATTTGAAACATTAAGGAAAATTATTCCTACTGAAAGGTTTGCTGATCTTCATAGCTACTAGACAATTTATGAGTTTTGCCCATGAGAGTGTTGGTATCTTTCAGTGGAGACATACTGTATACTGTATTTATGTACTGAAACCATGGAATCTGAAGATGAAGTGCACCTGCCAGTATGAGTACAGGAAAGATTTTCTGTCCTTTCACAGTCTCTTGTTGACTAAGTTATTTGTATTACATCTTGGCAGAACAGGTTGAAATAAATCTCTAAATCATGCATATCTGGAACAAAGCCTTTGTTCTCGAAAAGAAGCAATTTTTGTCAACTTAAGCATATGAAATGCAGATTTCTAAACTTCTACTAAAAACATATCACTGTTTTAAAGGTTTGTTTTTCCTATATAAATTCTTTCAAAAGGCAATGTTGGGTAGTTACTGAAAGATATAAATGCCCACTTTCCTAAAATAATTGAATTATTTTTGAAGCCTAGTGTGCTTTACCAGAGAAAAGCAAGATTAGCTGAAAATGCAATTGCAAACATATTTCAAATATATAAATCAGAAGGAAGGTTTATTGGAAGAAAATCACACCCATGCTGTAATGGTGTAGGTCATCATTCACATATTAAAAAGAAAAATATGAAAGGAAAAGTTGTGCAGTTGATAATCTGTATCCTGCATGTGCCTTAAGAATCAGAACTTTCTAATATATTTTCACAACACTGGGGTGTACAAGGTGGAAAATAGAAATGCTTCAGTGCCCTGATAAGAGTAGAATTAATTATGAAAACAATGTTTCTTGTTTATTTCTGTTGCTGCTATACCTTATTGATTTAATGAAGGTATTGTTTCTTGTAATACAATATTATTATAGTGTGAGAATAGCTGCTTCTATCTTGTTTGGCACTGTTGTTTCCATGCTGGATGCATTAGCTGGTGATGGATGGCTTACTCACAGGAAAGCAGTGGATACTTTTGTTAGGCGCCCTTGTATTGCAAGACCTTCACACTGTGTTACCACCCACAAGTCAGAGGTACAAGCTGCTGAGCTGCTCATCTGTGACAGCATTCTGGGTGGGCTTGCTTTCTTTACTTCTGCACAGTACACAGAACTAAGTGTGCAGATATCTTGTACCATGGTTTACTGTATTCACTTTGAACTCCATATTCATTGCTCAGCTAATAATTCATTATATTTCTTCCTGAACTTTATAACAATCCTGTACCACCAGTGGCAAAATTCAGTGAAAAGGTCTTGCCGATGCAGCTTCTTTCTTTTTCCTTTCTTTTTTCCACATTTTTTCTCTTCTTCCCAAGGGAACATAATGTTTCATATATCTACTTTAGCTGAAAAGATAATCAAGGATACTCCCATTCAAATGAAATGCTGTTATTCAGTAGTACAGGAATTTAGTGTGGCATTCCCTTAGTATTTAAAACTAATAGGGTTCTTTTTATTATTCTGTATGGTATTTTGAGTATTTTATACCTTTTTAATATCTGTTTTAGTATTCATGATGTAAAGATGCAAACAACTGACAAGAATGTTGTATTACATTGAATTCCTGTTAAGCAAAGTCGCTTTCTGATGGAGAATTTAATCCTGCAGATCTTACTCAGGTTTCATGTACTAAAAATCCATCCTGACATCAAGGACTGAAAAGGAAATATGAAATTCAGAATGTGATCTGTAGTCAGATTTATAATTTAATTAAATTCAAACAGATCCCTTAGCTGTTAAGGACTGGATTGCATCATTCCAGCTTGTGTTCTGCTTAGCAGCAGTGTGAAATAACTTTGATCCGGGAAGAATACTTTAGATACAGTATCATATCAAGATTTTACTTTTCATGTCATCATAACAAATCTTCCCACATACAAGAAAAATATTTAGTTGAAGGTACCTGCATGGCACTGTTGCTCACTCAAATCTCAACTCGGCAATCAAGTTCATTCATTCATGGTAGTCACCATTTTATTTTCATGAGAATTATCACATTTCTGAAGGAGGCATGATATTTTTTGTATCACTAAACTTGTTTGCAGATCTAAGGCGAAAATGGGTTACCCATTGACTGTGAAGGCATGTGGGAGATGTGCTTTAGGGAACCTAGTGCTCATTTGAAAGAGTTATGGGAACCCCAATAATGCTGTGTACTTCTTAAAAGCTGAAATAGCACCCAGAGAGCTTAAGAGAAAATTGCTGCACTGAACTCAAAATGCTTACTAAAGGCAGCAGGTATTTTAATCTCTGCCTTATAATGGAGAGTTAGAAAAACAGAAGCTGCATGATTTGGCTAAGGTCACTCAGCAGGTCAAAGTGATGTAATAAAATGAAATTAGCAAAGCAGCAGGTGAGGGTAAGAAGCTGCATCAGGAAATGAAACACAGGATGCATTCTGGGCTGGGATTTGTTTTGACAACTGAACTCCCTTGTTCAGTTGTACAAGGTGCAGTTGTACTGTCATCATTTGGTGCCTGCTGGACCTTACCAGGCAATTGGATGAAACCACAGCAGAATGTGTGTGGACAGAGACCCTACCTACATGTGCCAGATTTACACTGGAGAAGCCTGTTATTATTGTCTTCATCCATTTCCTTTAAAACTCTCTTTTTCTGTAGCTGCATCACCTGTTGCCATGGTAAGTTTCTCATGCTGTAGCTCTTTGGTGAGCAAGGAAGACATCTTGAAACACTGATAAGGGCTTGAGACACCCAATGCATACTCATAGCACTGAGCACAGTTGGACTGGACCCTGAAAACCTACATAGTCTTAAACTTTATAGTGTTGACAGTTCTAGAAATAAAAGACATTTTATTTTTGACCAATTTTGGGATAATTTTAGATTCAGAGTAGTTTGTTTGGGTTTTTATACTTTGGAGTCTGCTTAGCTAAATTAATGAAAATAAGGTACCTGATTTGGTAATATATAGTCAACCAAAAATAGCCCTAAGAATATCTTTAAGTATCTAGACAGCAGATAGTTTTTCTAGTATAAAAACCACTTTTTACCAGGTTCTTCATCTGGACTTATTTCAATGAATCATTCTTTTCATAACTCCCACAGATAAAATACAGAACAAGCTATAAAGTATATACCATGCCTCCATTTCTCTCATTTTTCTTGTAAAAATAGTTTTGGCAGGGCTGGCCATATTTTCTACCTGTAAATGCAACTGTGTCCACTTCAAATTGAATTTTCCAAGATGGGTGTCTGCTCAACCCAAGGATTTTCATCAAAATGCTAAACAGTTCAGAAAAATAAAAAATCATTTTTCTGTCAGATCCAGAACAAGATGTTTGGGGCACTTGGTTAAGGGGTCAGGGTAAATATGTAGAACAAGCAAAAGCTGTCTGTATTAGCAAATTAGACTATCTCAGATTTATTTTCCCAGTGCTTGTATTTTTAATTGCAGTCTTGCATATTTTACAAGTTGATGTCTGTGGAAATGGGTGAGGGCTGTGTGCCCAAACAGGCTCTTAGCCACAGAACCACTGGCAGACGTTCCCAGTGATTTGGAGGGTGTTTAATAGCAAACAGCTGAATTTGGCTAAAACAGGGGAATGGATCATATTGTCCTTCAACATCTCTTATCAGCAGAGTGCTGTGTGAGGGTAGGCAAATTGCTCAAAGTAAAAGCCTGATAATGTCGTGTTTCTTGTTGTCTTGAGATCTTACAAAATCAGAGTTCCAAGTGTCATCATCAGCTGTACCTGACTATGTAAAATGCTATTTAAGGTTAACTGCAAGCCTTGGCTTTCCCAAGGCCATGTAACAGTGTTGGAAGTTTTATTTTAACTCAGGAATATAATAAACAATTAGTTACACTTATGAGGAATTCACATCGTATAACCACAAATGACACAGAAAGCAAACTGTGAAATTCATAATTTTGTCAAGAAAAATTTAAAGTTTTGAATAGAGTTCAGACAATTGATAAGGGAAAAACATATTGAATAATGAGGATAACATATTGAATAATGAGGATAACATATTGAATAATGAGGATAAAAAAACAAAAAAAAAACCTAACAAAGTTTAACTCAGAGACTGACTACATCAAAGCTATACATGAAAATACATGAATATGGGTTTCACTGACCTGTAACTGATATTTAACTAACTTCACAGTGCTTGGCTTACTTTAACCATTTATTTTGTAAGCCTGATGTTTATACCCATCTAATAGTTTTCATCAAAGAAAAATGTCTCCAAGTTTATGGAGAGGTTTACACAATTCTCAAATTCAGGTTTCCTGTATCATAAACTTGCTTTGGATATAAAGAATTCCCCTGAGTGACCCAAAAATTATTTTTCTGATTCTTTCATGAAAATCTATTTGTTTTGGAGAATATCATGAGACATCCATAAAGTTGTTTGCCAACACAGTAAACTTTGTAGAAGCTGTAAAAAGATGTCTATATTCCCCTGCTCCACTGATCAGGATTTTTTTCTTCTATGTGAAGTTACCTTGATGTAACACTTGGGGAAACACAGAGTACATTCAATACCCAGCTTCAAATACCTACTTTTGCTGCTACAGGTACCTAGGTTATCTTCACACTCAGTGGAGTGATTTTTGCTTACAGAAAATAATTCAGAGTACCTAAGCCAGATGCTCTAAAACTCTCTGGATGTACCTTGTCTCCATTGGCTGGCTGAAGAGACTAAAAAATGTGCTTTAAAAATTCCTCCTTCTCCAGCCTAAATCTTTCAATTCTCTCACAATTTGTTTATTTTAATAAGAACTTATTTTAATTAGTCTCTCATAGGCCTGATTTTGTCAATATTATAAAGAAATTAAACACAACTCCAACCCAACTTGTTCTTCCTAGTTCCCATTTTCATCCATGCTAGCATTCAGAATTAATTTATTCTGGAAGAATATAATTACTCTACTGTAATATCTGCATAAAGACCTCCTATTTTATTACATTGCCAAAAGCACACTCATACCACTGAGTGGTATGAGGACATTGAGATGTGCCTGCATCTCAAGTAGGTGATTGCAGGTACAGAAAAGGTATTGAGGCAGGACATGATAAATTTGTAGCAATATAAAAATTAAAAATTTAGATGAGAAATCTAAGCTAAAATGATAGCTAAAGTTTTCTGTAGTAACTTTACTAAAACATTTAGAAAGTAAAAAAACCCCAAAATCTAGAAGTACCAGTGTTTAGTTTGTTCCTTTGCCTCTTTTTTGCCCTGTTGTTCAGACTCATAATTTTGAGACCCTAAGGTGGTCACATGCACTCCCATTCTACCTGTGCTTTGCAGGGAACAGGAATGTGTTAGAACTGTACAGCAATTTCTATTATGTTTTGTAACTGCTTTATCTCATAGCATGCAGAATTTGGAAGGTAATGTCTTCCAGAGTTTTCTGTCATCCAAACTATAACCCTGTGTCACAGAGATGCTGTGTGAAGCTGCATATGTCATTTAAGCAAAAAAAATTAATGTGGCAACTAATTTTATGTTATTTATTGAATATGTCTGCCCAACTTTATCTTGATTTTCAGATTTTTGGAGCCTTAGGGAAGTACTGTACCTTTTGAATGGTGTTCAGGGGACTGAGAGTGCTCAGCATCATTTGCAATTAATCACTGGCTTCTGAAAGACTGGCCCTCAGGTTGGGACTGGACTACCATTACCACCCTCTCTAGGATATGCTACCACTCAGACTTACAGTGATCTTCCAGTCTATCAGGTGAGCTGTAGTATTTTTCTATATGGTTTTAGTTTATTTCAAATGTGAGATAATTAGGTGACCTCAGTCTGCAAAAAAAAGTAGGATTATTTTAAACTAGTTCATATTTCATTTGCCATTGTAAAAGAGCTTATACAGAGATACCTATGGTGCTTGTTACTTTGAGGCAGGACAGTTTGATTATGTATCTAAATTCTTACACTTTTTCTGTCATAAATAAATACAATAGTTAATCATCTTCCTCACAGAAGTAACACAATAATAAATAAACTGTATTTGTGCATAGTGTTGAACATAGAATAATTTTTTTAAATGCCAAATATTTGAAGAAATCATCTCCCCTTGAGATAAGTTAATCCATTGAGACGATATGTGAAAACAAAATTTTGCAGATTCTGGAGGTTTTTTCTCTGTTCTCTACTTGTTCATCTCTGAAAATGTTGGTATCTTTATTGAGCTGCTGTGAACATTCACTTATTGAGGTTTATATGGTTCAGTTACTGTAGCATTGTTGCTACAATCTATGCACAACAAAAATCTGCTTGAAAGTAACTAAAACAACAACAGCAACCATTTGGATGAAAAAGAGAAAATAAAAAAGGGTCATACCATTAGAGTTAAAGACACATACAAGTGTTTCATTCAATCTTATATCCAGTATGAGTAAGGTCTTTTGGAGAAAGGGGTAGTAAGTGGTTCTGTAGTTAAAGGCTATGTTCTCTTGTATATGCTAAAGAACATAATGTAATTATATTGGAAATCATAAATTTAACATTTCTTAAGTCCTTCAAGCTAAATACTGAGCTGTATTTTTCTGTAATAAGCTTATATACATCCATATGTCATAGAAAAGTACAATTATTGCATTTAGTTATTAGAAATGAACTTGTTTCTTCAGCAAAGAGCATGTGAAACACAAGACCATTGCCACTTGTTGTTGTCCATCCAGAAGGTTTCAGCTCACAAAAGCAGCATCAATAGCTAATGTGGAGTCCTGCTCTAGCTAGACACACCTTCACTTCCTACACCCTGGTGCAACACAGTCCTTCCCTTGTTTCTCTTGACTGCATACCAGAAAACAGACCTGAAATCTGCTCTGAGGAGCAGCGTGAAGCCCTCATATGGGACCCTATTCCCTGTCACCATGAGTTAAAAATGGAGTGGCACTTTTTTGGTTGTGCTCTTGCAAATGGTGGTAAAAATTTAAACTATGCCCTGGTTTAGACATAGATTTTTCTCTGCAGAGAAAGAGCTAAAACAATGTGCCCAGAAGCTATTCAAACCTAACACAACTCTAGACTTGAGAAAAAAACTCAGTGGATTTTTCAAGATTCTTTCTCCTAGCTAGAGCTGGAAATAAACCCTAGGTGACAGTATTCACACTCCAGTTTTATGTAGGCTGTGAGTGAGATAAAAGGGTGAAAAATATGCAGCTTTTTTAAGCGTTTACTTAGATTATATTTATGTGTGTTATCACAGTAAATTGTAATCGAAGGCTCTTAGAAATATTTATTTATTATTATTTTTACTTTGCATATAGCAAATGCAAAAAGAAGGGGGAAACTGCACTGCATCACACAGCATACTATTAATCAGGACCAAAACACCTTTGCTTAAAGCCCAAACTCCTAACCATTATACCACATTTCCTAAAATGGCTTACAAGGGGGACTTGGAAGTAGGTGAGCATGATTGCTTAAAGAAAATGACATAGTATTCTTGGAAACTTGAGAGTAGTAATTCCTTTTCACTCAGTGACTGCAGTTTTTAATAAGGAATAAAATATTTCAGAAGGCTGGAAGACTCTGCTTATATTTCTAGGAGATGAACAAATGTCTGTAGAGGAAGAAGGGGAAGTCTGATTTTCCCTGTCCTGAGCAGGTGAAAACTTTGTAGCAAAATACTAAGGTTCATCTAATTCCATTTCTTCCTTGTATTTTCTAATTTTTTTTTGTTTTCCAGCTGCATGTATATGTATATATATATGTGTGTGTGATTATATATATATATATATATATATATAGAGAGAGAGAGAGAGAGAGAGAGAGAGATAGACAGACAGACAGACAGACAGACAGACAGACAGACAGACACTCAGTTCAGGTGCAAAGTACTTCACTTTGGCTTCTCAAGCACCTCATTCACCTTCTGGAAAATGGCCTGTGGAATTTCCCAGAAGGGATTTTTATGTACTTCTGTAACTTTTGCTAATTCTTTCTTCTGATTGCTTTGTTCTTAAATTGGTTGTTCAGTGAAGAAATAGGATTTGCTTAGAAGAAGGCACTTCTGTTGATAACTCTCAACATTTTTAAAAGATAGATTAAACACTTCTCTCTGTATTTGAGCACTGAAGATGTACCTTCATTTTCAGAAGTACTAACAGCCTGGAGCTTTCACTAGTCTCAGCTTTGGGCTCTCAAAACCAGGAGTCATCTCTGGCATAAAAGACTTAAATATCCTGACCCAAAACAGCTTTTTTGTACTTCTTGTCTTGCATCTTTATACTGCTACTATTAAAATTAATATGTTACAGATTTTTGAGACATCCAGCTAGTACTAATGAAAGCTCAAGAAGTACTGAAAATGCATATATCACACGAATGTTTCATTATTAGCTGGAATTACAGCTTAAGTAAGCCTCCTTCATTTTTCTAAGAGCATCCCTAATGACTGGGATATGTTGCTGTAGTCATGTACTGTAATGATGGTCTACAAAATGGATAAGTAAATGAAGAGGTAAATGGTGTAAGCATATGCATTTTTCTCAAGATAGGTAGAATTAAATATTGGAGAATGCCCAGCCTGAAACTAATAGACATAAGAAATTCTGGACCATACTAGTAATAATGAAAACTCTCAGTTATTCCCAAACCTTACTGGTGAGTTCTGTAGGTATATCTGGAACCCTATGCAGCATGTAACTTTGGGTGTCTAATCTCTCCTTATAACATGATACAGAAATAACTGTTTAGCACAGGCTGAATCTAGCCTTTAGGCTGTGTTCTGAACTCTCTTTTCTCTCAAAGTCAAATATTATTTTTAGCTTTTATTGACCTGACCATCTGACTCCACTCAGCATTTGTTTCTGGTCAAATGCACTGCTCCCTGTTTAGGTCTAAACTGACTTACCAAAGAAGTTGTGTTCTTCAGGCATGAAATGGGTTTTTATTACTGAGGCCCACAGTGCAGATGGTTGGAAGTTATGTAATAATATGAAAGGACATATAATTGAAAGGCTGTCAGAAGATAAAAGGGTATCAAGCTTCCCAGAGCACTCACATTGCAACTCCTGAAGCTGGCTGACAGTGAAAGAGCGATTCAGTGTTCAGTGCCAGCCCCTCTGGAAGCAGCGCTGCTCCTCCTCGGCGCTGCCTGTTGAAATATCACAGAGTCTGCAGCACGGAATTTAGTACAGGATTTTTCCATTAAAGACATTAGCTGATGCATTTCGCAGTTACTTCTAGCTCAACTCACCTGCTGAGGACGCAGTACTTTGTCCTTGAGCAGGCAGGATTGTCTTCATCCTATTCTTCCCACTGGAGCAGAGAGGAAGTAGAGTGTGAGTACATGTGGAGCAATGCACAACAAGTGAGTAACTGTAATACAGGCATATATTATTCTTGGATTTGTTTTAAATGTCAAGCAATAATACATGAGTAGTAAAAGTAAGTCTTTAACTATCCTGACATTCTCCTAAATGTGCAGTAAAACCATAAGAGATGCCTGTATTTACTGCAAATAATAAAACTGGAGCATTACACTAATCAAATTCAAATCATTTCAACTGCATAATTTTCAGTGAATAGGTGCTTATAAAAGAGAGAATGAACTCCAGAAGGGAAGGTTCATTGCTTCCTAATCAAAAGGAGTCAGCTTTAAACACCAGCCAGTCAGGTGATAGGTTTGTCATTTCTCAGCTGTGCTCTTGGAGGGAATTTGCTAAGGCGGCTTGACATCCTTTAAACTTTGCACAGCATTTTTTGCCTCTTTCTGAACATCATGTTGAGCTACAAAAAACTCCTGGGAGACTGGGAGGAGAGGCAGAATAACATCAATTCTATTAAAATGTATTTGCTGCAATGAATGTCAAGCGGTGCGAAAAAACAAGTATTTCCTGAAAAAAATTTTGACCCCTTCCTCAGGTCTGATTCTTTCTTGTCTAATGGTGTCCAGCTACTTTGGGGGACTGAGGAATGTCAATGATTAATTGCCTGGGTGTCAAAGAAATGAAGGCTCATAATGCATCATTAAAAGCTAGAAATCAGGGTGTCTGAACTATCGTGGGAAGCTTAAAATTAATATATTAATGCTATGTACAATTAACAGCCCAAGTTAGAAATCATTTGGCTTCATAATTTAGAACAGTGGCAGCTCTCCAGTGAAAACGTATTTACAGTAGTCTTACATTGCATTCTATGCTTAGTACAAAAGGAAGAGACAAATTAATATGCACCAAGGCAGCTAAAGAGAAACCTGTCTTTGAACTGTACTTTCATTTTAATCAGCATGAGCTCTGCTAAATAGGGAGAAGAATTATGAGTACAAGGCTAGCATTTAGGTTACTGAGGGCAAATCACTCTCAGGGGAATAAGTTTGCAATCTGAGGAACAGAGTCTGAGCTGTGCATGACTTGGGATGAACAGATCTTCTCTGTTTTAACCCAGCATGAGCATCGATTGCAAGGTGGCCAACCTGAAGTCCCTCAACCACCTCGCCCTACATGAAGTTCTGTTCTGCCCTCCACTCCAAAGGCAATTGTAACACTGTGCTAGAAGAATTTTTCAGTGTTTTCTGTTTCTATTTTCCAGTGTCTTTCTAATGTGGTTCTAGTGTTTACTATTTTACATCCTCAGCTGCAGGACCACACATGTTTTAGTAATTTTTGGTATTGGTTCAAGTCCCATTAAGCTTCTTTAATTCTTAAATGGCTTCTTGGAGGGATTTTGTTGGATTTTTTTTCTTGTAACTTAGGTTATGAAAGTAGCACCATAAACATTAATTGAAGAGCCATTAAGCAGTAGGTCTGTTTGTTTTGGGTTGATAGAGGACATAAAACTTCATACCCTGTGGTGGAAAACAATTAGATGTGATGATGAACATGCTATTAAATATACCATTACCAGACTTCTATCAGTTTAACTTTAGAAAGTAGCAACCAGCTGTAGTCAAAGCATACACAAATGATAGAAAATCGTGTTTTAACTGTCATGTCATAGCCTGTTATAAATATTGTCATTTCTAATGTTTTATGCTAATGACAGTGACTAATGTTAGTCATTACCTCTGTTGATTCTCATAAAAATTTCCTCTAGAGAGTATGATCACAGCTAGAATGCTATTTAAAATTAGTTTTTGTTTTTCGAAAATAGGTAACAAAAAAAATATTTAAATACCAAGAGATTGGCTAACTTATTTTGTGTTGTGTTCAACAACCACAGGTTTTGTTAATTGTGCCATAAGTTGAACAGATATCGCTTTTAGAAACATTTTTGGAATGCTAGTATGTGTCACATCTTCTTATGGTCTCTGAACAGTGGAATAAAAGGTGAATTTCACAGAAGCCATTAAAAAGTTTGATGCTACCCCTGTAGAGGCTTAATATTAAGAACATTGAATTTTCTCATCCATTTCTTATTTCAGTTATGAATTCTGCTTACTTGACAGGTACAGAGTACTTCATTATGTGCACGAACAGAAATGCTTAAATGGATGAAGCAGCTATTTACATCTGATAGGAGCTAAGTGGGACATTAAATTAATGCCAAACAAGTGAGTGCTCATTTTAGTTTTGTTATAAATGGCTGCAGCACAGCAGTAATGTGTTGACTCTTATGTGCTGACAAGTTCTATATTTCTTACAAACTTCCCTTAGAGCTCATCCTGGAAAGACAAATTCACACTCTGCGTGATGAAATTAGCAGCAGATGCATTAATAATTGAATAAGGATCTCTGGAGACACACCACAGTTCAAAAAGAGAGTTTTTGACTGGCTGGTTTAAGTAGAGGCTTCTGTTCTTATATATATGCACTTACATAAGCCCTGAGGTAAGAGCTGCTGCCTGTATGTAGCCTTTGATATCAAATCCACTTCCTGCTCTTGGAAGGCTTTGCACAGTTACATTTGACAGGTCCACGAGCAGACTGACAGCTGTTAATCTGGGCAGCGCGTGGCCTTGCTCATTCCTTCTTCTCTCTGACTGTTCTGAAGCTTCAAGGCAAACTGAACGCAGTTTCTTTGGAAGTCATCTCCAGACAGTGAGTGGGATATGAGTGACTGGAAGACTTTCCAGAAATCATGATGTCCTTTTATTTAACCACATGCCCAGGTTTGAGAGGGAAGAAATTTCACAGAATCATAAAGAGACCACAGTTAGTCACCTGATCCCACTTCTCTTCTCAAGAAGGCCCACCCTAGAGCACATTGCACAGACAATTTTTTTAATATCTACAGTGTGGGAGACTCCATAACCTCTCTGGGCAACCCGTTCCACTGCTCAGTCACTGCAAAAAGTTTAAAGATTTAAAAGATTAAAGAAATTCTTCTTCATATTCAGGTGGAATTTCCTGTGCATTAGTTTCTGCCCACTGTGTCTTGTCCTATTGCTCAGCGCCACTGAGCACAGCCTGGAAACATCCTCTTGACCACCATCCCTTCAGATACTGATAAACTTAGATGAGTTCCCCTCTCAGTTGGCTCTTCTCGAGGCTCAACAGGCCCAGCTCCCTCAGCCTTTCCTTGTAAAAGAAATGCTCCAATCCCTTCATCATCTTCGTTCCCCTCCACTGGACCCACTCCAGGAGCTCCATGTCTCCAATGTACTGAGGAGGCCAGAACTGGACACAGCACTCCAGATGTGGCCTCACCAGGGCTGAGTAGAGGGACAGGGTCACCTCCCTCAACCTGCTGGCAATGCTCTTCCTGTGACTTTTCTGGGCCACAAGGCTACATTGCCAGCTCAATTTGTGTCTTTTCGACAATAGCAAAGAAAGCAAGAGAATGCCAGAGAAATAACTCTTCTTTTTAAAGATACCACCAAGTCTATGCTGTAATTTTTAATAGTTACTTTGTAATCACACCAAATAATATTATGCTCAGAGGATATTGACAAAATAGTGTGATATTTCATCCGCAGCAATACTATTGGAGCAAATTCTTCTGGATTTAAAATCAGAATTTTATTGCACTAGTACCAAGACAGTAATAGTAATTTGAATAATCTAAAAATTTGTCCCAGTTTGAAGAAAGCCAAGACTTAGCACAGTGCTACCAGTTTAACTCCACAGAGCTCTCCTAACTATGCACACAGGCTTGAGTCACTGGTTTTGAGCACAGATTGAATTGACTTCTGTGTTTTGCTTTCCCCCAGGTTATTTTATAAATCTCGGGATCAGTAAGAAAAACATACCTTTAGAATATTTCCTAGTGTATCATCAGCTAAAGAAAAGCTAATTCTAATCTTAGATTTTAAATATATTGCAAAATTTTGCATAAGTTACAATATGATTTAATAAAGTGGTACTGTCTTTAAAGCTATACTCAAGATTCAATTGACTTTAAAACAATACTTCAATTCCTCCTATTTACATATGCAATTATTTTTATTCAATAACAGTGCATATGTTATTTATTCAGTAAGAGTTTGGTATGAATCTCATCATAATGGAAATATGGAATCTAAGATCTTTTTTAGTATGAGGAACATTTAAACAGTTTCTGTTGTCACTTGAAATAAGAATTAAGTCCCAGAGATTTATATTTGTATAATGAAATATTGTCTCAATCTAGGTAGTCTGAAAGATCCTGCAATTGACTCAGCTGAGGAAAGAACAGTACATATTTTGCTTTGTAATATTTAACCACAATGCAGATATTAAGACATCAGAGACAATCGGGTGAAGGAGTAAGCTTGCCAAAATAATGCCCTTGTTTCAGCATCATGTCTTCTTTTGGAGTGTTTGGAAAAAAGATGTGAAAATTGGATTTACCTAAACATTTTTAGTCAATAGAGGTACCATCTCACAATTATTATCTTTCATTTGATTCACACATGTAAAATACATTTCATTGCTGTTTAAAAAAAGTAATCTTACATCATCTGAGTTTTTAAGGAAAAGAGTAAGTACTTGAACAAGGTCATGAACTGCTAGATGAGAGGAATCTACATGAGTTACACAGACCAAAGAGGAATAAAGAAACTGTATCGACGGGGCCGGGTGAGAGAGATCATGAGTCATTAACTTTGGCTTTATGCTTCACATCTCTCTGCAGTGGGTTTAATCCTATTAAATGATTTCCATTCATTCTGTTATTTCCATGGAATAAGATCCCAAGCTTTCTCCAGGTTAGAACAGAATATTAGGTAATCCAATAACTTTTGTACCTATTGCTAGCATATATGAGGCACATCAGTGGTACCAATGTTTATTCTTAACATCTGAAGTAATCACCAAATTTCACAACTCTGGCAGTTACCACTCGTGTAAAAGTGGCAAGATATTTCTAAAGCCTTCCAGTGAGTGAATAAACCAATGGGTTTTATCCATGTTTTGCAGGTCACTGGGTGTTCAAAACAGCAAAGCAAATTAAAAGAACTCTTTGTCTTTTTCCATCACAGTAACTTTGCACTTGAGTATATGAGCATCTGCTAATATAAAAGCTATTGAGGAAGATATGAAAGGAACTTCTAACACTTCCTTATAAGGAGAAATAAATTCTGCTTTTCAAATCACAGCACTCCTTGAAATTTGATTTCATTTTAAAAGGCATCTTGAGCACCAAATTTTTGTCTGATTTTGGAATCAGACAAATTCACTTAAACCAAATTGTCATCCTGTAACCTCAACCTGAAGATCAGGTAGCTACATTTTGATTTATGCCTCATCACTACTATTGATGTTTCTGCAGGCCATACAATTTTTTCCCCCTGTACACTCTCTTTCTAGCCTTCATAGTCTTCCTCAGTTGTCCCTTTCTGTTATTTTTGTTGTTGTTGTTATTGTTGTTGTTGTTGTTATTATCTCTTTGAATATTTTCCCAACTATTGTTTAGGTGCATCCTTTTTTTTTTTTTTAAGTTGGGAAGTCCGTTAGTACTCCATGCCCCTATTTGTACTTTTCTATAAATTACCCAGAAGACTAAATTGTTCCTTTGACTCAATATGTGAAATAAGGGGGTGAAAAATAATAAAACCTTTTTTTTTTTTACATATTTTTCTGAACTTGAACGCGGTTGTGGAGAAACTGGTATATGCTGCACCCTCCATAAGTACTCTGAGAGAGCCCAAGCTGTAGGAATGGCCAACACAACTGGAGCAGAGTAAGGTGCTGCAGCAGCAAGTTGTCACAGAATATCAGCTCTTTCCTCAGGAGCTCTTGGGATTACAGCATGGGCAGTGTCCACAGAGAGTCCTTGTCTACTGCATTCAAGCCAAACAGGTATACAGGGTTGAAGTCACTGTGCATTTCCAGATTATCATCTGAGAGCTGTGATAGCTGTGCTGAGTTGGCAGGGCCAAAAATTCAAGACAGAATTCTCCACAGAATGTATTTGATTTCTTTGTAGCCCACTCTGAGAAGAGAAAGGTCAAGTGTTTCCATATATTCTCTATAAACGTTCTTTGAATTTAATAAATTAGATGGGGTGCAAATTACACAGAATGATCCAAGCTTTTGGATAAAAAGATACCACTTCATTCATCCCAGTAATACCATGATTCTAATTCTCTTGCTATTTAAGAAAGTAGGACATATTTTTTGAATGTCCCATATGAGGAGTTGAGCCTTTTCTGATCACAGACAAAGCTGAGTATTTTTACCAGCTTTTCCCTTTTACTTTTGAGTCTACTGAAAGAGACTTTCCTCTCCCATCATGGTTTTTCTCGGTTTCCTAACATTTATCAATCCAATTAGTCATGCCAGCTTTCTTGCTTCCCTTCTGTCTCTCTGATAATGTAGATAATGCACAGGATATTTCCTGACTGGAATAAAAATGTCTGGCATGAACTTCCCTATGCAAAAATGTCTAAAATTGGGCAATAAGTTAACGCCTGCAGTTCCAAAGTCTTCTATATTGCACAGTGGACATTTAATTTTCCATTAGAGAAATGGACTTCAAGGACTCTTTTAGGAGCAGACTTCCCACTGCTGAAACAGTTAACTCAGTTTTGTCTTTCAGAGACTCTTTGGAAATGCCTCTTTCCCAGACAGCCGCAGTTTCCTATCCTTTCTGTTACCTACCTTTGATAATCACAGCTCCTGTGGTGTTGATATGAGATTTGTACACAGGTTTTTGCAACCTAAAAATGCCAGACTTCATTGGACTGTGAAAAAAATTAAGAAGACAGAACCAGACACAGTATAACTAAATTTTGATTACAATCCTAATCCAGGATGGAAATTCAATTCATGCACTTTCATCTTCCTGTAAAGTAATATTTAAACTCATCTCTGTAGTTATATTTGTATGCTCTCAATGTCTCCTCTCTAATGTACTTCTAAACTTGTCATTTTAAGATACAAAACCTTTTTGAACATAGATGGTACAGTAAAGACTTTTGAAAGATAATTACAAGTTCAAAGCCTTCAGCTAGGGCAGCAATTCCTGGGTACTGGATCCTCTTAATCACTAGGAGAGTTAGAAAGGCTGGAATCTCAAGATGGAAGTTGGAAACACAAAGCAAGATGAAATACTTTTTTTTCTCTGAAAAATAAAAAGCTGTGTGTCTTGGATACTGCCAAGCATGGACAGCTAAAACTTAGGCAAGGAACAAGGCTATTGTGCTTGCATAACAGTGCTTGCATAGAAATTACCCATAAAGACCTAAGGAGTATAAGGTGCTTCAAAATCAGGTGACAACACAGATTTAAAGGGATGACTTGGAGCAGATCCTGAAAACGCCTGTGCCCAGACATGAGCAGAAAGCTGGATGTTAGCACAGGATGTTCCCTTGCCTGGGCAACACATTTTGCACTCTCTATAACTTCAACAGCAAACTTACATGAAGTTAAAGCCTTAAAAGTGAATCCAGCTTTTTGCTTGTTTCCTTTTAAGTACTAGTCAAGAAAAGGCTGGCAATGCATGCATCATTTTCCATAGGCCACAGATTATTAGTGTTTATATAAATAAGAAATAACACAGGTTGGAATCATACTCTTATAGGGGTTAAAAACTAAAATGATCAGTATGAAGCACCCTCATCTCTCAGTAAATGGAGCACAAGATAAAGGCTGTGTGTGTTGGCACTGTGCTATATAATCATCTTCCACTTTAGCCTGGGGGGTTGGTGGAATAAGCAGTTACACTGATAAACAGAGGACCTCTTTCAGACTGCAGTATGGACTCTGAAAGAGATGGCCTGTTGGATAACCAGTGCTAAATCTTAGCTAAGGTTACAAATGTAGTGACAGGTTACCCAGGAGGAATAACAGCCAACAGAGAAAGTTCATCCCCAGTCTCAGGAATCTGATGTCTCATTTTTCCCTGTGTTAAATGTACAGAACAGAATTCGACATTAGGGTTCCTCTAGAAGACTAAAGTGGGGTTTGCCATGTTCATTCTTGAGGGATTAGGGAGTAAAGTTTTCACCAGAATTATGGCAGTTAATTGCACATAATCACATATTTATGACATGTATTAGAAGCATTTCAGTTGAGTGCTCACTAGGAATTAGACATAGTGATTTGTTTAAGCTCATTTGGCATTTCTAAAAAAAGTTGGTTTTCTCTGAGCTGTTCTGCTTTGGCTTGTTTCTAAATTAAATTAATAATAAAATTGTCATCTATAGGGAGCATTCACAGTTCAGCCATTAGAATTTTCCAAGTATTTTAGGTGCAGATTAAAGCAGACTATTGGGCTATAAATCAATCTAATATTGTAATTGCCCTTCCCACTCAACTGTTTACTGTTTCTTGGACATCAGTTACGCATCAAGCAGATGTTTCTTTCAGGGATGGACACAATGGCTTCTAGATATTTTCTAGAAGGAATAATAATCAAGGAATATAAATTAGTATCCAGAGTTCTGAATTACACCTATCTGCATTTTATCAAAATGCACATTGCATAGTGATATATTTCTCAGTGGCCCATTTTAACATAATCTCTGAGATGTATTTTCTTTTCAGTTCTATCCTACTTATATTTTTGTGCACTTCCTATTTTCATATATCACTTTGAGTCATATTCTTATATTCTTATTAAAGTATATGCAGCATCAATCTTTATATAATACCAAGTGATGCAATATTAGCCTTTTGTTGTGGCTTTCCAATTATTCCTATTGTTTTTTATCATAATCTCATCTAGCTTTTTAATTTCTCCCTATCAACCCTGGTCCAGAGAGATATTTAAGATATGACAATACTGACATAGTCAGAAAGCAAGATTTTTTGTAATGACTGATGGTTTAATTGGTAGTTGAATGGAAAATATTTTGAGTATTTGGGTACTGACTCTGAGTTTGTCTATGAAATCAGGAAGAATTATCTCTGCAGAACAGGGTGCAAGGATGGTGAAGCTTTTGCAGGCTCTTCTAATGCATCATATAATGACAATGCTGAAAAATTTATCCTGAATTAAATACAAAAATGTAATCTATGTTTTCTGTGTCTCTGCTCTTCTTCTGCTCCAGATCTCTTTCTTAGAATTTCTACTTGCCCTACATCCTAGAAATATTTTCTGTAATAGTGTACTTTGTTTAGCATTATCATAAATACACTTTTATATAAAAATCACTTATTTTGTAAATATTTGTGAACTGTTGAAAATCATTCAGCTCATCCCAGTATCTGTGGATTCAGCTGGAAGAATGAGATAAGCATAACATAATGATGGCAAATAATTCACTTAAGGAATACAATGTATATGGTTCAGAGGTACAGATACCTTTGCAGAATCCTTCATGTGTCTGTCCTGTCAACAAAAGAGCAGGTATTTCCATCACATGGAAATTGGTTGGCACAACTAGTTCTCTATGAGAACTGGAAAAAGGGAGAGCATGATTAATTTTGTCAAAGGCAAAAGGAGAGTGAAGGGCAATGCAACAAAAAACAATAATATATTTAGGCATATAATTTAAAAGATTTGAATGATCTTTATCCAAGCAAAGGACAGTTAAGAGTGATAAATATAATAACTGTGCAAAATAACAATGAGAACTCATTTAACCTTTTTACTAAAACCACAAAAGGTTGACTTACCATAAGCTATAAAAGACATAATTAAATCATCAGCCTTTACGAATTGCCTATTGCAGTTTCTGAGATACTCCTTTCTGTCCCAGTACTCTGATTAATTGTGTACAATTTCAGGAATTGATACCTGTAAGGAAGTTCCAGTGTAAGACAGAGAAAGAAAGTAAAATATAAAGAAAATTCATATCTTACTACAGTGAGAAATCCTGTTCTTCTCAGTAGTCTCATCATCGGTGTATAAGTGGTAAGATCTGTCTCTAAAATGATGCTGTGCTAAATATGAGAGTACAGTAGACAGTTTAATAAATGGGCTACATCAAGTCAGTTCAAAGGTTTTCTGTGGAGTATAGTCTGTGTACCGATAAAAATCACCACAATTTTTATTAATTCCATTAAAGTAGCACGCTACCTCCAAATATTTATAGAGCTCAAGCAGACTTACTTCAGGACAAGTCCTTCATACATACCACAGGGACCTTTCCTGAAATGTAAACAGTTGGCATCTGCTGAACCATAATCCCTAAATCAGAAACACAAATGTTTGGATTAACAAAAAAATGGAAAGCCTTATTCTTTGTTGTTGACCTCCCAGTACATATTTTTTCACTCTCGGTGTTGTGAGCATGATTAGCATTCTTTATTCAGGACTGGAAATGCAGTGATTTTTTGTCATGGTGACCACAAAGGACAGTGGTGATTAAATTCAAGCCAGCACAAACCCTCAGTGATGCTCAGTGACTTCAGAAGATTTGAAATCCAGCCTTCAGTTCAATGCTACACATGATGCAGTATGAAGCAACTGAGATTTGATACTCTTAATCAGATAAATAAAAGGATATTTATTTTGCCCATTTTAAAGAGTATATTCATCTGATACAGGGGGAACTTGAAGAAATATAAAATATAAGCTTGTGAGTACCATCATTGAAACTATTTGGATTCATACACAGAGAGAGCATCCCACTGCACCAGGGACTGTGTTCAACAACTGTTAAGTGAAAACGCTTAACACACCTGGAATTGCTGTCATATATACAGTGCATATATATGCAATACAGCATGAGTATGTACAGAATATTCCCTTATACAAACTAAAGCTATAGTAATGAGCAAATTGCTTTAATTGGAATGCAGAGGGAATGAAATTTGAAATTATTTTCCAAAATAATTTTTTTTGGATGCTGGTTTGTTGTTTTTTTTTTTTTTTTTTTCTTGAAGAGATTAAATACACAGCTATTGAAAAGCACTGAAAAGTTGGAGAAGAATGAGAATGGACTTGCAGGTGTTGGTGCTGAGAACCAGGGGCACAAGCAGTGATTTTGGAATGTCTGCCTTTTCTGGTTTGTACTGTGGTTTTACGCTTCATGGATGCCAATAACAAGCAATAACCAAGCTGGGTTTTCATGGATTTCAGTCTTGCTCTTCCCGAGCCACACTCCAGCCACTGCTTCCAGCCTTATACCAGGTCTCCAAAAGCTCATGGAGCTTCTCTAGGTCCATAGCAAGAGATGAAAGAGCTAAGTGCTACAGGTCAGCCTATCTGGGGAGGGGGTTTCCTGCAGCCCCTGCTCCTAAATGTAGTGGATTGTTAACTGTGCATTGGATCTGGCAGTGACATCTCTGAACCAGCACCTCTTCGGAGCTTGAGGCACTCACCAGCTGTTGCCTTTGGCAAGATGACAGCGGAGAAGTCACATTTCCTCTAAATTCTTCCTAGCTTTACATACACTTGTGACAGGTACTAAGTGTACACTCATATTTTTCTTTTTGTATTTCAAAACTCTATTTGTCTGGGAAGTAAATTCTAAGTTTCAGGGAAGACTAGAATTGTCCACATAAAAAAAAAAGTTTGATGCCTTGAAACTGCTACAAAACAATGAAAAATAAAATCAGTAAAATATCCCTAAGTGCAATTTTAATTGCTTTAATAAGTAAGTTCTTTCAGGCTCCATTTTCATGTTAATAATTTCTGGACATAGTAGACTCCATTATACTCTGTAAGAAGAAGGGAAAGCTTTCAAATAAGGTTGCATATTGAATTTTAGGTCTGTGCATTAGAATTTTCATATGACTACAAAATTTTCAAAATAATTACTTCTTGTCATGCAAACATGAAGGGTTTGCCTTCATTCCTACTCTGTCATAACAAATCCAAAATTCTTGGCATTTTAAACTGTGCCCTGAAATCTATTGTCAATATTCACCTGTTTCCCTTTTTATAAGAGAATGTGGTTTTACCAAACATCCCTTTAATCTTGGAGTAAAGGAAAGTAGCTCTTGCTACGTTAAATTATGAGCTGTGTAAATTTCAGCTGTTGGGGATCTATTCTGTGCTTCTAACAGGAGGAAAAGCTGTTTTCAGTGGTTATTATTTTAATGTTAATAATGTAAAATAACTGATATCATTCAGGGAAAATCTAGTTTTTCTGCATCCTTGCTATTGCCAGGAGGGTCTTAGAAAACAACATTAAGTCATATTATGGTATGGCAATCACCTTGACACTATGTATGTCACAGAATTGACATAGTGCAATACACTTGTATTTATAGTTTGTACAGCAGCACATTTCACCCTTGCTTTTATTATTCTACTATCTATCATGTAATTCATATTTTTCCAGATTTTGTCACCAAGTTACTTATTCACCTGAGAAGGGCTATAAAAATAAGGTCTGAACCTCTTTAACTGTAGCCATGAAATGAATGTGAGAGTTGAAATGAATGTGAGAGTTGAGAATGCTGCTCTGGCTGTGAGTGTCTGTATCTGCACGTAGCCATATGCCATCCTGGACTGTGACAGGCAAGCAGGATACAAATGTTGGTGAAAAAAACACCTTTGATTTCTGATCTGCAAGGTTGTCTGTGACAGCCACAATACTGGCATAGAGAATCTCAAACCTTGGGTTCATCTCTGTTGCAGAATGTAATATTCTGTGCCCAGAAAAAAGAATTCTTCCTAATTTCACAAAATGCAAAATATGGTCAATCACAGCCACCATTAGTAGGATCTGTCCAGGGTTCTTACCTTGTCATTGTTGTTTGTATTTCTATTTGTGAATATATTAAAAAGCCAGATTTTTTAAAAAAAATTGCAAATTTTTTTGTAGAACTACAAATGTACCTTGGAATTTTAAATCATTTGCACTTTAAGTAGCCAAGTTTACTTCATCATTGTTGTGCAATTTGACCACTTGTGTTCATAAGGTGTTACCTGCAAGCCACTTTGCTGAGCACTGCAAGGTTAACAAATACCCTCCAGGAGTTAAAAGACTTCTCTTTTATCAAAAGGGGTAAATGATTAAGTACTGCTTCATTGCTTACAAAACCTAAAGGAAATTATCATGAAATAAAAGCAAATACAAGGATCTAATGCCTTTCTAACCAAGCATGAAGTGAGATTTTGAGAATTGAGTCTTAAGAAACTTGCTTGACATCTAACTTCAAACAAAATTGAATATGTAAATATATTCTTTCTTTCTAATAGGAAATCTATCCAGCTACCAGAAAAGCTGATTCCTGTAGGATACATATATAGTTAATGTCTTAAGAGAAGAGACTCAGCTACTTAATTTTTGAGACAATCGTAAAACTTTTCAAAAAACCCAAGACTTTAAAAAGCAGAAAAGAAATCAGAAAGGAAAAAAAAAGAGAAAATAAGAAAAACCTTAATGTTACAATCCATTGATAAAATTAAATTACTTATCATGAGTTTGGCTTACTGGTAAAATATTTGGGGACACAAAAACACAATGAGATCTTCTGTCACATAAAATCCTTATCCTTTCTTCAAGGGCCTGTCAAGAAAACTAGGTTTATTACCTAAATTTTATTTTTCAAAGTAAAAGACAGAATGTTCTGAAAATCAAGCTGTCAAAATAACATGCACTTGTTCTATTAGACTTCACTCTTTCTTCCTTCTCATTTTAAAATACGTTTGTTCATTTGTGTGTGTGTGTGTGTGTGCATTGCCTGGCTAACCACCTGTGCATCCACTGGGATACTAGATCTCTGAAAGGAATTTAAATTACTTGTTTTGGCTTTGCTACTTCCTTTTTAATATTGAGCTGTCTATATGAACTGAAAGTGAGAAAATAGTTAATACAGTATCTGTTCATCGTAAACCCTTCCTGACTGATGACTTGCCTTCTCCTGGGATCCAGCACTGTAGCAGATGCAAACTGGTATAACCTGCAGCTACAACTATTTCCTGGACTTCAGCTTCTTTTCTAAGGAAATGTACTTTTCCTTAATACTGATGTTCAGGCTCAGGAAAAAAAAATGTATCTAAGGAAGAGTGTTATACATGGAACTTCAGGCTGTTGCTCTTCTTGATGATACTTACCTGTTTTTCCTACAGAGAATCATGTGAATTGTTACCTGTCATTGCATCCCCATGCTCATCTCTTAATGCTTGTCAGTAGGAGACACATCACTTAAAAGAAATTCACTGCCCAGACTGGGCAATTTCCTTTTTACAACAATGTGTTTTTTCTTATCATGTCTTTTGGTTTTATAAATGCTAACAGGTTCTTACCCAGTGCTTTTTTAAAATGCTTACTGATCCACACAGACAGAAAAGGTAAACAACAGCTTAGGAATTGGTCTGACAGATAGTGCAGTCCCTCAGGAGGCATTCATAACATCCTCACCAATGCTGAGTTATGGTCTCTCAGGAGCACCATTAGCAGTCTTTTCACCACCACCTAGTGTGTCTGTAATTCTGTAGCATCAGTCCCAAGGCTGGCCAGTTCTCCTCAGCAGAGGTTAAACTGTAGGCAAAACCACTTCACTGTTAAAAAGAAAGCAGAAACCACCCTTAAGTGTTAAACTTCCAGTTTAAAGTCCCATTAATATGGACACTTCCAGATAAAAGAATTAAACTGTGAACACAAGGGAGTAATGTATTGACTTATTTTTAATTGTATACAAAGGGACAGCTTGCATCTAATTTTTTATTTAGATTAATAATTCATTTTTGTTTAAGTATGTTTTGATCCCGAGTTATTCAGAAAAATAATGGTTTTGAGAAGAGCACAGTGTCCTTATAGATTAAGTTGGATGGGATGGGATGTAATGGGATGCTATTTGATGACAAATGTAATCTTTGTAAGAGTAAATAGGTAAATAATATTCAGAAATTGGCACTTTTTTCACATTTGTCAAATTTACTGGAAAGCCATGCAACTTTATGGTTCGTTGAAAAAGGTATGGAAAGTCAAAAAGAGGTACAGAAATTTCTGAAAATAAAACAAAAAATACAGGAAAATGTACCAATAGTGAAATACTGAATAAATTCTTACCTATTAATTCAGTCAAGAAAAGATTGAGAAATAAATTGACTACAGCCTTCAGGTACCTACAGGCAAAAAGTATTCCTGACAGTAAAGAACCCTCTAATTTAGGAGGAAGAAATGTGTAATTAGCTGGAGCCAAGAATTCCAGTCTGTTCCCCCAGAATTAACAATGAGAGCTTTCAACCATTAGAGCCACCTAGGTCTCTTAGAAGGATATGCTACATCTCATTCAGAAGCTACAGAGGGCCGATAACATTTTGGGACCACACAGGAGGTTAAACCAGAAAATAATGCATCATTTCTTCTGCCTTTAATATCTGATTCTGAATTTAAATAAGAATGAATAAGGCTAACAGAATCTGGCCCTCAGTCATATATATTTTATCATTTAATTACATTTCCATTTGAGGATTATAATTTAGTTCTCTTATGACTTCATCTCTGAAACTTTTCTACAGGATACCAAAATAGGGTCTTTCTTATTCCCATAATTAAACTTTGAAGCAAAAAAAAAGTTCTTCAGCTTGTGACTCTAAATTAGCATGTAAAAACCTTAAAAACCATTTTAGCTTCTTTGTTATGAATCAACACAGCAATCATATAGCACAACAAATGGTTAATACATGTTATAGCCCTTGAGCTATACAAATGTGTGGTTTTGTTTTGATCATGGTTGATATGCTATGTCTTGATATTATTTCATTCTGTTTCTACAGGTTAGTGAGACTTTAATCAAGGGAAAAAATCTAATGAACAGTAATTTGAAACCCAGCATTTGGAAAGGTCAGAATGGTACATTACATCCTTATTATCCGAAAGAACAGATGAGTTTAATATCCTGGCAGCATTTTCCTGTGAAGAAGATATTAGACAAGAACTGAAAATGGCACAAGGTTCTCGCTTCCTTTTCTATGACAAAGATTGTAACAAGATGATGGAACTACACAGAATAAGTCCCTTTCTGCTTTAATGGTCCAACTGTGGATTCTGTCTAAATTTCAAAAACCTAAGCCAAGGAGAGAGCCAACATGCATGCTGTTTGTTTCAATTCCTTTACAACACACTTTCTTGCTTATATGACCCATTTTTCATTAATATTTTCTAGTCTTAAACATGGGAAGATATGTTAACAGAAGGTGCACAGTACACCGAGTTTTGCCACATAAGGTGTTGAACTGCAACAATTCTTCCCTGCATCAGCACTGCAGAAAATACAGATTTTCCAGCTTCCCTTTGAATAACCTAAGAACAGAGATAATGTATTCCAACACACAACACATTGCGTGTGTCCTGCTTTGGAGAGTCTCTGAAGGTGTGGAGCTCCTTGAAGGCAAAGGAATTTGCAGTGTACCCAATAGTCTGTTTTAATATAAGAACTGTCAGAATTTCCTACCTTAAATCATTATCTGCATGAAGACTCTTCCTTTTGCTTTATAGGTCTAAGGGGAGAAAAAATCTTCTGGAACTGGAAGTTGTATTTTAACGCCAAAATACACCATCAGGGTCCTTATGTTAAACTTTATTATGGCAATTGAACAAGTGCTGTGCTTAAAAATGAAAAAAATTAAATATATAGCATGCCACTGTATTAGTTATTTATAAGGAGTCCTCATGAGAGATAATAAATCTGGTATTACATAAGAATGTAACAAGTTAGATTTTAAACATATTAAAAATTATTAAAGAAAACATTTTATATTGTTCCAAAGATAAAAAAAGTCTTCAAGTATTACTGGCTGAAGTAGACCTACATGGATTTGCACAAGCTCACAATTAGAAATCATGTTGAACCTCTTTTTCCCCACACCATCTGGAAAATACATTTTAAAAAAAACTTCTCCATGGAACATTACATGCAGCTTCTTGCTGAGAAAAGCCATTCTGCTTTGGTCAAGAGAGACAGAATGACCATATCCAAAATATATTTTCAGTATCTCGAGTGAATGTATAAGTATAGATATTTATACTTACTGGGTTTTTTTTCTATTTTATTTTTTTAGGTGATGTTATTTTCCACTGGAGATTGTAAATGTATTTTTCATCCTTTGTTTTGCAACTATAAAGTAAGATAGCTTTTCAATGTGTTGGCAATGTGCAGTCTATTTCAAAACTTCAAAGGATTTGCAAAACTACAGACAAAAATCCCTAATGGGTGTTCGTTTCGTAAGTGCCTATGGAAATGAATGTTTTCTGTGTGCCTAGAAAAAATCCACTAGATACAAGTTTCTATCAAGTTCCTTGTTATTAAGCTACTAGTCCTTGAAACTGAAATGATTATAAATAGCTCTTTTCTGCTTCCTAACGAGACATATCAACCATCCAATATGCAGCATACAGAAAATAATAAATAAAACTATTTTTTCAGTTCTGAACTATTATTCACAATATAAATCTGTGAATTTTTGTAATTTGAATTACTAAGAACTTGGACCTTATATACTTTTGCCATGAAAAAAATAAAATATATGCTGTTGTATCCATTTTTTAAAAGATCATGTTTAGGGTATGACTGAATAGAGAATCCAGAGTTTTGAGGGGAGGCTCAATGTGTAGTCACACAAATATCTCCAGGATTTCTTAGAGAGTCAGTCCTATGTATCAGGTGAAGGAAGTGGATTTTCTTACACTGTTTTTAGTTCTTACAATTATGCAAAAGGCTGTTGCTGTGTCACACAGTATTTAATATCTGGAACACCTTGAATCCATTGTGCAACCTTATTTGGTTATTCTATAAAATGCATTCTTTTCACTACATGATCACAGTCATTGTTTTAAAAATTACCAAAATAATCAAGTGCATCTTAGAACCAATACAAAAGCTTGAAGTTGAACTTTAAGAGAGGCCTCCTTTTATCAGTTACCTCCAATAAATAATGTGATTTGGGGCATTTCCATGAAGTCTTACGTCAGTGAGGATGGTGAATATGAGTTTTGTGTAAAATGTTGTGCCCGTGAACCCATGAGAACATGTTGAAGTAAAAGGATAATAGAATCCTCTGTGAGGTATATTCAGTAAATTAACAGCAGATCAAAATTAACAAACAAAAAAGATGAGGCTGATGGAAAGGTGTCATATTGAAGCAAGATCACAAAAGAGACACATCAAAGCACAACAGACCATGTGCAGCACATACATTCCCACAAATAGGATTGTGCCAGGAGTTGCTGGTTCATTGTAATCCCTGTAACAAGGACATTCAGACTCCATGAAATATGGTTTAAATTACCATTTGTTGTAGATAACACTTTAAAGAAACAAAGGTAGGCACAGTTATCTTACATCTGTTCAGATGCTGGGAAGCCCAAGTTATGCACCACTGAATGAGCCTCCGTGCAGGCTCAGTATACTATCTAGATCCTGTTCCTGTAAAGGTTATCCAATATTTCAGCCTTTTGAGTTCCTGTAAGGTTTTCCTAAAACAAAATAACTCCATTAATCATTTTCACTGTCAAAAAAAAAAAAAAAACAAAAAAAAAAAACACGCACATGGGAATTTGTTGCTGCTGCTTTAGATGAAGACAAGGAGTTGGTGTGACCCAGTGGCAGCTGCCCACAAGCTACTTCATTACAATCAGGCAACCAAGCTTGTCCTGCAGGCAGAGGATGTGCAGAGCACAGCACAGACCTGGAGGTCATGCTGTGTGCACAGCACATTTTGTGTGCAGAGCACAGTGCATGCCTGTGCCTGTTTGGAACAACAGCGCTGTGAGACGCTAACTTCCCTAGGAGCAATGGTCTCCTGGTCAGGATCTCAGCACATGTGTGCATGCCCCCCTGGTTTGCATCTGCATATAAAAAGCTGCTCTTGCTCTCCAAGAGAATTGGTGCACTGTATTCGAGTCTGCATACATTGAAAACTGACCATGTCCACTGCAAACACTCCTTTTTACTGGTCTCTGTTTATCAAGCTGACAGTGTGCTGGAAGTCAGATAGGTTTATAATTACAGAATTTATTCCCACTAAAAGGCTCTGTAAGTACATTTTTTGCAAGTGTGATTTTTGTGCCTGCAGCTCAACTTCTTGTTATACTTGCATTTGAATTTGTTTTGTTTTGTCACACAGTGTTACTTGGTATTATATGAATAATAATCCATGAACTAGAAAACAGACTAAAATCAAAGGAACAAAGTCAGTTGCATTATTAAGGAGAGATTAAAATAATTTGACATGAAAGGCGTTTTAGAGACAATACAGCCTGACTTAGTGATGTGAACAGAAGCTAATACATCATTCAGCTCTGCTACCACTGACAGCTGCTCAGCATCTAATGGGAAATGTGAGGGTGGTCACAGTCCAGTTCATAGTGGACAGGTGCTGGCATCACAAAAATCATCATCACAACTGGCACTAATTGGCACCTTTGTTGACAGTCTTGGCAGAGAGGCCAGTGATTGAATCTGCACAGAGGCTTCCTTGCAAACTCTGCTGGCTTGGGATGCTCAGTTCATCCTTCACTTAAACCATCCTTAGTTTTATTTCCTAAGAACGTAGTCAGGTCCTGACAGTTTATTTGCCTGAAATTTCTGTGAGCATGCACATTACTGTGTCATCTCTCTGGAAGTGATACATCTGCACAGAGGGTTAGGCACACCTCAGGGACACCAAAGCCTGCCGGCAGAAGAGCCTGCAAGCTTTAGCCTGGGGTAGAAGACGACAAAAGGGGATCAAACCAAATGCTGTTCTAAAGGAGAAGCTACACATGACCCACGTAGAACTCCAATTTCACTCAAGATTTTCTCGGTTTTAGTTTATTTTAGATACAACTGTGATTCTGTGAAGTTCTAGTAGCCAGTTTTAATCTGTGCTTCAGTTTATTCTTTTGTATGAAGGTCCTATTATTTGTCTCACTCTCAGACATAGTATGAGGCTTTGCTAACTAATCAGTGTCCTGAAGTACTTAAACATTTCTGATGGAAGTCAATAAACACATTAAATACCAGTGACGCACTACCATCACAAGAGAGACACAGACACTACAGCAGAGTCAGAGCGGGAAAAGAGGGAGTTTAATTTCCACTTTCAGTTTATATAGATTTCCAGAAATGAGACTACATTGGAAGACTGAGGTTCAACCTCTTCAATTCCACTTGTCTGAGAAAATGTCCATCAATTGTTCCTCCTACCAGGAGGAAATGTCAACAATAGAGTTCGTTAGATAAACAGCATAGAATTGTTTATAGTAAGTGTGTGAGACTCTGACTTCAAAATATGTAAACTATCAGAAGGCTTAGAATAGCAAAAGAATGGGTGACATACCAGGATTCAAATTTATGGGAACTTTTGTTTCTTAATTATTCCATTAAATGAGTTTCAGGCAGTGACTATTGAATATATCCATTTTGCATGTATACATCATTCACTCTGCTGTAAACACAGTTGCATTAAATGCAATTTCTTCTGTCACCTCTGCCTATCGTGTCCAAATCTGCAATAAAAATAATTTTCCTTGGTGTATAGAAACCTATACTATTTGTAGGTTAATTATCAGTTTATAATTTTTTAGCTCTATAGAAAAATACATCAGTAATGTGACTAGGATTTGAGAATGTTTAAATGGTAATAAAAAGAAGTTAAAGCAGGGTGGTAATTTTGATTGAAATTAGCAGCAGTAACTGAAGTATAGCGATATTAGAGCTCATTACTACCTTTTCCCAAAGTGAAGAAGGAAAGGTGGGTAGGCAGGAGGAAAGGAAGGACAATAAACAAAGGAAGTAAATAAAAAGTTGGAAGGTTGGATAAAAAGAAAAAGTTCTAATTTCATGTGTATGGAAAAAATGTTGAATGTATTGCACTTGGGTTTGTCAGGGTATTGATAAAAGTGCAGAAAAAAAACCTAGAAAAGTGATAGATGAAATCAGGCAAAATAAATCTTAAAGCACTGAAAAATTATGTAAAAAGCCCAAGGTTTGTCTGTATCAATGTACCTGAGGAAGAATGTACTTTCATTAGAAACAATAAGGTTATAAGATAATATCAGCACTCAAAAAACCAAGGTTATAAGATAATAGGAGTCTGAAAATACTACCAAGCAAGATTCTGAAATTCTCCCCATTGATTTTTCACTTCTGTATTACATCCTATCCCAAGGAAATATCTTCTCATTTACATGCATCTACATAAATTCTGGATCAAGCCACCAGCGTTTTCTTCCTCCAGTGTTAACAATGAGCAGTGGCTGCTATGCTGTGCTCCCACAGACACTCTGGAAACAGAATATGTCATCGTTAGCCTAATGAGGGGAAAGAGGGAGAGAAATTGCTAAATGTTTTCTCTCTAGCCCAATTAAAGGAGAGAGAGCAAGATGTAGAGAGGGGGAGGGCCTGCTGGAGGGAGAGCTGTGTACGTGACAGATTTCTTCCTGCCTTTAGCTACAATTCTCGTTAGGTAGAATTGAGAAAGACAAGAGGATGTGGGAATACAAAGGATAAATCCTTTGACTGAAATCAGACTGTGGCAGCATGGTCCATCAGTCTGAGCTGCACATTACCCTCCAAAAATAGCTTGCTTGGGAAGGAAAGAATATGACAACAAGTACACTATTGTCATTACTGGTCTTAAGACAAATTATCCATACAAATAGGAAGGAATAAAATTTTTCTGCCTGTTGAAAGCCTTCTTGGACATCCACAGTCCCCTTTGAGGACTGCTGTAGAGGGAGAGAACTACTTGTGTATGAAGGACATCTCTAGTTTAGAGATTGCTGACCTTACTGACAAATGCTACCTCACTCTTTATAAAGCAAACTGAATTGTCCCGTGATGTTTTGTGCCAGAAACATCAGGCCTGCTAGAAAGGGTGTCTACATCCCTAAGAACATGCTAGGTCCCAAACTTGTCCTATCCCATGGGCTGGGCCTTGGCATTGCCAGGTGGTAACTCACTTGGCCCAGACTCTTGCCAGGTACCACAACAAAAATTTACCATTACAAATAATTACAAGCCAGTGCTCAGGGCTTCCTGTCTGGCCAGTATAGGTTTGTTTCATGACTCAGAAGCCTTTGGGGGTGAGTGTTTAGTTTTGGAATCCAAATGAACTGGGAGCTGAGCCTCCTAGCTAAAAACCATGGTGTGAAGATTTGCATGGGTATCACTGAAGCTGAAGAGAATATTCTTTTTCCAAACACAGAAAAGAATGTTGCATCCAGTCTTATGGCATGACACTGTACATATATTCTCATCTGACAAAAGAATACCTGATGCTTTAAACTGCAGCAGAGATATAAATGGTCTTGCTAGAAACATTTCTTTGCACCCACAGCTCTGCTGTTGGCTCCCCATGCAGCTAATAGCACCTTTCTGCCATGCTGTGACCACATATTAAAAGTACATCCCTCCCATGGGCCCCAAACACTGCTGACTGACTGCATGTGACCCAGGGGCAGGCCCACAGTGTCTGCAACAGGACAAACACAGGAGGATGCAGGTGAGGAGTGAGGGTCAGTGGAATATTGTTTGTGCCCAGACTGGTGTTTTACAGGACTGCATGACTACATTAAGATGCAAAGTTTTTCCATGGGTTAAAGAGACCTATGTCCAAAGGTAGCTAGGAAGGTGGGAGTTTCTCTGTTATCGCATTGGCCAGCAGTCCCTGATGCAATTCCAGAATTACATCCCATACTGTTTGCATTACTTGCACAATGGCTTGAGCCTTTCAGTGGACAGAAGAAACTACCTTGCATCCCTATTTATATTTAGTGCTCAGACATAAGCTGAATGATAAAAAGGAGGATTGATGTGCCTGGTATAATCCAGTCCCCAAATGTTGAGTTCCTGTTACTTATTTTAAATCCCTCCACATTTTCTTGCATTCTGACTAAAATGTAGCAGCTCTGTGAGCTAAACCATAGCTGCCCTTCTACCATTTCAAGTGCCAGAAGCTTTAGCTAAGGAAAATGATTTTGTAGACTTACTATGCTCTGCTAGTCTTACCAAATGCAGTTCCTGCCAATACCTAAAAGGAAGATGAAAAAGTTCTTGAGAACACCTTGCATCATGAGTCACTTGCTGTAATTATTTTTTAATCCTTGACTGCTGACTCCCCAACCTGGGAGACCTTCTGGCTTGTTCCATCATGCAGGCATGACCGGATTACATTTGGTTTTTTTCCCTGCAATTCCTGACACTTGAGCACTAAAGATACTAAATTCAGTCTTATTTAGTGGGAAAGCCTGCCATTTTTTTGAGATATAATAGCTGTATTATGAAATGGTATCATATTTGTTTACAAATGCGATCTTCTAAAATATCATAATTGAAATTAACCACTTACTGTTTCTCTTGGGAGTTTAGCACAATGGTATAATTTAATGGACTAATGTCAGTTCAGTTAACTCCAGCCCTTGAAAACCCATCACATAACTGGATCCCTCCAATGTTTACCAATGGCAGGTCTTCGTGCTCCAGCTGGAAATAACTGCCCTACGTTACCCACCAATGGTCTACAGTGTGAGGAGGAAGGAGATGAGTACAGTCAACATTACTAGGATGCAGATACTACTCAGATACTTTCTGGTTACTTTCCCCTTCATATCTCAACTGCTGCCAAATCTGCCTCACATTAAGGAGACTGAAGTTATTAGCTTCAATACACTTTTTTATATATATAAAAATGCTGTATCAAATAGGAGAGTTGTCCTAACAACTACCAGTAAAAATTCTATCCTGATCAACGATACCAACAAGACCAGCCCAGTCTAAATTATCAGTCAGCACTTCAGCAACATTTCAATTATTTTCATCATTTAGAATGACCAAAGCAGTATTTTGAAATTATATCTAAAACTGTAGTAGTTATTAATCAAGGAGCTCTCTAGAAAGCCAGATTCATGATCAGCAGAAGGGTAAAGACAGATACTATATCCTTTTGATCTTATGGAATAATTTGCTTTTAAGCACAAAACTTCTTGCAACTGAATCTCTTCATAATTTGAATGAATATCAACCAGAATATCAACCAGACAATCTTATGGTGGTTTAGATGTCTTTTAATACGTCACACGAATAAAAATTAAATTGAATTGCACCTACTGCCCCCAAAAACTGCCTGAACTTTTTCATTCATATGCACTCATTTTCCATTAAATCTCAATTTCTCAGCCATTAGTATGCACAACAGGACCTGCAGAAACTCTGACTGTAGCAGACCAGAACTGAAATGAGTCATTAACATCACATGTTTAGGGCTGATGTTTTCTTATGGGAAATAAAAATAATTTTTTTTTTTCTTTAAGAAACACCATGGCTACAATTTTTGTTTTAACATTCATTCACATTTTCACTATGTAAAAAGCGACAATGTTCAAATTTTCGTGATAATATTACATAAATACTTTTGCCTTGAATAGTAAAAAACTTTTTTATTTTCTTTTGAGTAACTTTTGGATTCTTGCATTCACAAGCCCTAACATGCATCCTCTTTTCTAGTGTATCTTAGTTATGTCCTGAGCATTTTCACTTGGGTATTATTAAAAGAAAGACCTAATTTTGCTACATCTTATTTCTTATCCCATGTCAAATAAATCTATAATGGTGTTATCAGTGGTTTCAGCTGTTTCTCTACTCCTTTAAAGTCCTATGGATCATCAAAACTTTGTAACAATGATTAGTAACATCTGACCAAATCTACTTTTATTATCTTAGGAAAAGGAAGGTCCATAAGACTATTTTTTTTTAATAAGGCTCATATTTATGGTGATCTTAAACATTAAACAGAATAATTTCTTTCTATGTATAAAAAATGGGATTTTTCAAGCACTGGGTTTACATAATCCTATTTCTGATTAAAGCATCTCACTCAGAGAAGCTAAAAGTTCCAAAAAATGCAGACCATAAAGTGTTATCTGAGTCTTTTATTTCTCTGAAACATTCAAACAAACCCTCTCCATGTAATTATCTTCACAAAGAGCTGCTGGATTCTGTTTTACTTAAAAAATCAGAAAAATCTTTAAAGCTTTTCTCTGCATTAAAACCACTTCAATCATAACAGTACACACTGTACAAAACCCTTAAAATATCTCCTCAAAGATCTATAATTCAGTTAGGTTCTGAAGAATGAGGAAGAGAGCTGCACATAGAATTTCTTTGGCTATTACAGTACTAGCCTAAAAAGCCTGTCTCATCTTTGGTATCAGTATTTGATTCTGGCCACTACTCACAGATGGGAATAAGAATGAAGGCTGCAGGTCAGGTAAACGTTGGATTCACTGTGATGCTGAAGCATCATCATAGCTCTGGTGCTGAGAAGGAATTTAACAGAATTTCCCTGTGACTATCAGAAAACCACTTTACTCAACAACCATAAAGCATTCCTTTAGTGAGGTAGTGGCACTTGGTTCTTGCCAGAAGCAAGTGTACTAAGAGAAAGATCCTTCTGTGTCTGCCATCATTTAGATACTGTCCTTGTGCTTCTGCTACCAGCCACTAACAGAGCTTCACCTTTGGACTGAACTCAGTGTGGTCTGTCTTACGGCTCACTCGCACCCTATACTCAGCTATTTTGAACCAGTGAATCCTCTGTTTTTCTTCCTTCCACATTGGTTTTTGAAAATATTCTTGATCTATTTTTATAGACATAAAACGTAGAAATATTCTTGCCAGATGGTTACCTAGCATTCTTATTAGTTCCTGGTTGAGTGTACTTCAGTTATCATGACAGGAGGTGTACAGGTGCCAGAGACTTAAAAAAAAAATTTTAAAATATTTCAGACAGAAAATTCACATCTCATTTACAGCCTCTTCTGTCAAAGCATAGATTTTGAGAAAATTCGGTCTGAATAACATGTTCATGCTTCAGGATTTTTCATTAAAATATACAACACAGCATTCTCATTGAAACAGAAATATTTTTGGTGACATTCTTGGGTTTCCCAATGATGTTACATAAGACTTGAGTCTTCCAGATATGTAATAGCATGCAACCAAATGAAAAGTAAATGTGATGTGTCTAAACATGATGTTTAAACAACAAAACAAAAACCAATTCAGCTGATGTTAGTAACACAGCAAACAGATGAGGAGGGGATATGTAAGGCTATGACAACCAACCTATCCCTGTGTCTGAACAGATAATGTAACACATAGGAGAGAATGAAGTTATTTATTGGCTGCAGCTCCTGTATGATAAGTTATAATTCTCCTCTTGTGCCATGGCGTGTACATGTTATGGTATTTCCTCAACAGAAAACAAGTGGATTAAGGAACAAAGTGCCTTGCTAATAAGCATGTATGAGGAGCTTGGGTTTTAAACTATAAAAACGTGGGGAAGGGGCGTATTTTAATGAAAGCTCATATAAATTTATGGAAAGCTTTTGACACTGTTCCTCAGTGTCAAACATCTTTGTCTAACTGGAGAGACATGGATTTAACAGACGGACAGAGAATTGGCTGGATGGTTGCACTCAAGGTGTTGTAGTCAATGACTCAATGTCCAAGTGGAGAGCAGTGATGGCTGGCATCCCTCAGATGTTGGTACTGATTCTGTTTGACACCTTTGTCAGTGGCATGGACAGTGGGATCAAGTGCACCTGCAGCAGTTTGCTGACCACCTCAAGCTGTGTGACGTGGCTGACAGGCTGGAAGGAAGGGAAAACATCCAGAGAGACCTGGACAGGCTTGAGAGGTGGGGCTGTGAGAACCTCATGAAGTTCAGCAAGGCCAGGTGCAAGGTGCTCCATGGGGCTGGGGCAACGCCAAGCACAAGTATAGGCTGGCTGGAGAATGGGTTAATAACATCCTTGGGGAAACGAACCTGGGAGTGTTGCTGGACGAGAAGTGAAACATGAGCCAGCAATGTGCACTCACAGCTCAGAAAGCTGAAAGTATCCTGGGCTTCATCAAAAGAGGAGCAGACAGAAGGTCAAGGGAGGTGATTCTGCTCCTCTAATCTGCCCTTATGAGACCCCACCTGGACTGCTGTGTCCAACTCTGATGTCCTCAGTACAAGAAAGGTATGGACCTGTTGGAACAAGTCCAGAGGAGGCCACAAAGATGATCAGAGGGCTGAGTACCTCTTCAGTGAAGACAGGCTGAGTTCGGGCTGTTCAGCTTGGAGAAGAGAAGGATCCAGGAGATCCTTCAGCAGGATCCAGCAGGGTTCCAGTATCTTAAAGAAACATACAAGAAAGCTGGAAAGGGACTTTTTAACAAGGGCATTAGTGACAGAACAAGGGGGAGTGGCTTTAAACTGAAAGAAGGTAGTTTTAGATTAGCTATATTTAGCAGGGAAACTCACCCCACCATGCCCCACCACCCCCAGGAAATCTTCTCTGCTCCTTGTTAACTAATGAAATAACTCAGGACATCTCCCTCTCACATGAGCCTCACATAAGCCTTGGTGAAATAATTCAATCAAGACACTTTTTGTCTTTTAGTGAGCTATTTTGGCGCCATGGAATTGATCAGGAAACATCTTGCTGTGGAAGCAGATGTGAAAAGATAAGCTGGAATTTCTGACTGACAGACACTTCACTCTACAAATTATAAAAGCTGCACCAAACTTTCACAAAGCAGGAATCTTTTGCACATTCTCTGGATATGTATGGGGGTCTCTTGGGACACCAATTTTGTGGTCACTCCCTTAAGGGTTGAGTTGAAGGACTCTGTGTAGACCATCATCATCTTGGTGGTAAGCTATGTTGACTCCTAATCTATACTATTTCTTTCCTAGCTATAGTATAGGTACCTTGATAATGCACTCTTTTATGTAATCTGCTACTGTTCTTGTGTTTTATATGGTGGAGTAAGTAACTCCATTTAAAGCCTCTTCTCTGATATCTCCTGTCTATTCAATAAATAACTCATTTTAAACTAGTCCTGATCTGCCATGCTTAGAACATGTGAGCTGGAATGATTTTAGGTGTGGGCCACCTAGATGCAAGCTGCTGCCAAAAATCTTAGCTTTAGGCAGGGCTTCTCTGAAGCTCCAACTTGAGCCATAAAAATATAGAGAAGAAATTCTTTACTGTGATTGTGGTGAGGAACAGGAACAGGTTGTTCAGAGAAGCTGTGAATGGCCCATCCCTGGAAGTGTTCATGGCCACGTTGGATGGGGTTCTGAGCAACCTGGTCTAGCAGAAGGTGTCCCTGCCCATGGTATGGGGGTTGAAATTTGATTATTTTTAAGGTCTCTTCCAACCCAGACCCTTCTATGATATATTCTATGGTTAGTGTACAATTATGCCACACAGGTAAAAGGTATCTTCTTGCTATACCTTTCTTCACAATTGTCAAATTCAATTTTCTTGAGTATTCATGAACTATTCAACACAATAATCACAGACAGAGAGGAAAACAGACAAAGCAAAAGTGCAATTTTTGAGAGGTATGATAGATTTACAAAGTGCAATACACTTGACCTTGAAATATTGCCAGTTTCTTACACTCATTACACAGCTGATTTTGCCCTTCTTATGTATTTGGGGGATTTAGTTTCTTAGATATATATTTTGTTTCTAAATGTAAGGATGTGCTTTAAAATTTTTACACAAGGTTTTACATTTTAAAAGTGTCTGTTGTTGCCATGCTTCTACTTTTTCTCCATATGAAAACACTGAAATTGATTTTAAAATATATTGCATTTAGAATGAAAATTAACTTCATTGTGTCTTGTCTCAGTAGGTTGTCTAATACCCCCTAGAAAATAAACTGGAAATTACCCTGACACAGCTGAAGAATATGAAAGAAAAAAAAAATTCAAACATTCACCCCATAATAAGGTTCAGGAACTAATGTATTAGAGTAGTCACAACCATAACATATTCTTATGCTATATTGAGGACTCTGAAAAGCAGTCTTAAATAAGCAGTTATAAACACTAAGTTGGTTCAGGGAATTCTAACAATGGGATACTGTATGAATGATAAACAGCCAAGCTGAAAGCGTATGATTTACTTTATCCCCACAGCCAACATAGAGTCTTTCAGCATCAGAAACTCTACAAAATTGGAATATATGGGTACACACTTTTGAAATATCATCCTTTCATCTGATCAAAGCAAACAAACATCCAGCACACTTCAGCAATGAATTGAAGAACTTCCTTTTACTCCTGGGATGCAAAATGAGAGCAAAAATAAGCACTGCATTCATACTTTGTAGTTCAGAAGCAAGCAATTGTCTGCTTATTTTCTCTGAAAGGCATAGTGGAGCTTGCCTGTGTAGTGTGTAGAATGAAATCCAGAATGCAGCTATTGTTAATATATTTCAGAATGCATAAAAATTCCACATGCTCTGCCTGATGTTTTCTGCTGGAATAGCCAGCAAAATATAATGTCACTGTTCTTTCGGACAAAAGATAAATCTTGAGTAGAATAAAAGATTTGTTATTATAACACCAGTAGACAAAGCATGACAGTATTTGCAATGAATTGTGTGAATAAATAAATAATTTTCTTATCTTTATGCACTGGTGACAGAGTGAAAATTTTGGAGACCAAGGCTGACAAACCAACCAGGATAAACGAACAACACCAGATTTCTCTTCTAAACCTGGAAATGTCCAACACTTCTTGAGTGAAACCATGGACTACATTCTATTTCCATAAAATAATGGAGCTTTCTGCTAATACTGCAAGTCAGTGTGCTGCCTCTCTACTACCAACCATCAACCAGAACAGAGGCTTCAGGAGGTAGCAGTCCTGCCCACACAGGTCTCTGAATTGGAGCCCACAGGATCGTTACCACCTACAATACCTTACACTCAAACTGGATTACAGCACATTGTTCTCTATTTCTATGTAGGAAAATGTAATTTGGGAGAGAAAAAAATGGTGCTGGATGGCTAGGGGATTCCACGCCCACTCATGAGAAGTGCTAACTTCCTTCCACTTTCAGTGAAATGCAGACGGGTTTCTCTGTTGGTATGTGGTACAACATCAGTAATCTGAAAAAGCATGTCTTTGATACTTCTGCTTCTCACATTAGGAAGACATACATTGCTTTTCTCTTTACTGCTGTTGAGATAAATACAATGAGCAATGAGAATTATTCTGCTTTTCATTGCTTTACATTTTTTCTCTCTCCTTTAGGATCCTTTAGGATGTATGTTCTTAAAAAGAAAATCAAGATTTTAATTTCCTTTTTTTTAACTGGAAATTGTTATCTACGTTCTTTTTTCTGTAAAGGGTTAGATTTAATGACCATTTGAGATACATCCTCAGCCACAGGTAGCAGGTCAATGCTGTCACAGAAATGTCAGGATGATCTGAGAAGCCTGTAGCACTCCACATAGCTAACTCAGAGAGGCCCAGTGGGATTTCCTCATCCAACATGCTTCTCTAAATCTGTTGGTCTGATTTTATATTGGATGTATACTATCTCACATTGTGTGCTTGGCCGATTTTAAATACGATATATGACGTTAATAAAGCATTAGGGAAATATGTTAACACCAAAAGTCTTGCACAACATACTTGTGCTGGGCACCCATTCCTCTCTCTTAAATGACTAATTTTAGCAATGTCCATCATCTTTTCTTGACTCTTTTTTCCCCCCTACCATACATAGGAGATTTTAATGTGCTGAGCCTTAGGCTATCAGCTAGTCCAGTTCATTGATGGATCAGGAAGGAATGGGCAGACTTTTTAACAGAGTGAAGTGGTAAAAAATTTCCTGCTTTGTGAATATATTTCACAAACATCCTTCCAATAATAGGAACTTGCAGGCTACTTTTACAATGTTGGTACCATGAGTGATATTTTTTGTCAGATTTTACAGATTAGTCCTCATTAAAATAAAATCAGTTTAAAATCTCATTACTTCATCCCCATTTAAACCCATGAAGGACAAAGTGTGGTTTCATTTGAAGGGTTTTTGGTAATTGCCAGCAAAAATAAAAAAATCTCAAATGACAGAATACTCTTTTTGAAGGCTGTTTGGAAAAAAATCACTTTTCCAAGGGCATATGTGCAAATACAGTACAGTATCATCGAGTTGTTAAACTACAGTAAAAATGTAGTGTTGTGTGCAACTGGGTCTGTCACCTGCACAGCTGTGGTGCCACAGCATCTGACCAGCAGTGACACAATACTGTGCCACCCCAAAGCCCACCAGCCAGCTGATTACTTTCCAGAGCCCATCTTGACTCTTACTCTGCCCTCAGAAGTGCTGTTTGCCACCACTCTATGCCTGTTAACAGTTGTTATATCTGCCCATCACAAACTCACTCTGCAGATCCAGAGCAGACCATCCACCGTTGCAAGGACCTCCACTCATCCACTGGGACAGACTGAGGAGGAGATGAAAGAAGAGGAAACTCTACTTCCTTTCTCTTTAACTCATTACATGTGCAACACGAGCTGGAATGCCATGTACCTCCTTATAGATGTCAATCAAATGGCTTGCAATTAGGGCATCCTCATGAGCCACTATGAAGATGAGGCATGAGATGTGTGATGAGTCAAAACCTCCAAAATACAACCCTCACCCCAGAATTTTGGATCAGCACTGGTCGTCTATGATTTTTTTAACAAATGGTTCTGCTCCCATCCCAGATGCCTATGACTTCCACTTGGCTCAGCTTCCAGCTATACTTGAAAAAGCTCTGGGTGAAAAAGCTTTTTGACAGCACAATCTCATATCAATTGAATCTGTTGTGCAACTACATTTTTCAAAGGTATTCTTTCTCAAAGGTTATTTTTAAACACTTTTTCTCCTGCTTGGTCCTCCCTACTTTAAAAGGCCACAGAGGAAGATTTGTCAGCAATTTACTGTACAGATAGTAGGGGAGTGGGAAAAACAGATTTCATTTGCCACCTGGATGGACAATTGTTCATAAATCCTGTTTGAAGGTGTGCGACACCTGGTCCCATACCAAAGCTGAGTCTCATTTCAGTCTGTTTCTGCCATCAATTCTGCCATTGATGCAAGCCTTGCTTTTGTACTGGCCTTCCAAGACAAAATGCTGCTTTCTGCATCATGTTCCAGCAATGAGGAAAAGTGACAGAAATGTGATGTGGAGTTTGACAGGCTGTTGGGATTAGTGCCTTGCTTAGTGGAATGGTTTTGAGGCAAAAACCTAGCATAATCAGGGGATAAAAGGTCAACCTTTCTGTCAAAAAATTAGGTCCCATTTTTCAGCTTCCTACATTTTATTTCTAGATATCCATTGTATACTCTTCTAGCAGTAAAGGTACTACAAATTTGTATTTTTAAAGAAAGACACAGCCTTGGCGAATGAAGCTTTACAGCCTGTAAGTATTCCAGCCAGATCTGATGGTATGCACATAGTTCTTTTCAGAACTATGTGTCCTGTCAGGGCGCATAAATTCAAGAGACTTGGTAAACAAGGAGCCCAAAGGGAGCTGCTACTGGCTGCATTATAAATATTCAAGATCCAGTCAGCCATAATTAGTTTATTCCCTTATGTTGACTTACATTCCCCTCCTTTCAGTCTGTATATTTTGTAAAAGTTCCACCTTTAGAACAAAAGCCTGATTGTGAAGTTTTATCCTCCAAGCATAAAGAAAATCTTCTGACTGTGCAAAAGGACTGTAAGTATATCCCATACATACAGGAGGAGATAAAAAAGTCTGTCCTCCTTTTTGATGGGAACACAGAAATTTTATTATTCTCCATGTTTCTTCCAAAAGGAAATACCATGATTTATATGATTTGTTCCTCCAAACCTTGTCTCCTTCTATGTTTTGCTTGGTTGTTAATTTTTTAAATATGAAAGTGCAACTTACAGTCTCATCCATATTAATGGTAAAAGTGACTTTGCCTCTGCATGACCCAGAAATTCTGTGAAGTGCCTCTGTTAAAATCAGAAGCATTGAACAAATTGGAAAATATGAAGTTGGGGTTTGTATATCACACAAACTACCTTATTTCATATTTGCAAAGTGAAGCATAAACACATTAAAATTAATCTGCTGTACAAAGCCAGAACAATCCACAGAAAATCTACTTTGCTGAACAGACAAGATAAATTAATAAAACAAGAAATTACCTCTTCAAATAGATATTTCTAGTGTTTAGCACTTGAAGAAAAGGAAGCTGAACTGTTTCTGGGCTTAAAGAGATTAAGTTTCAGATAAAGCATCCCCTGCCCCTTTCTAAATACTGGTACTGCATCTCAGCAAGCTCATGCACAGCACCTCCTCTTCCTTGCCAGAATGCTAGCTCAGAAGCTGGCAAGTGGGAACTTGGCAAGCTAAATTGAGGGTGATGAACCTAGCTGGTTATATTAGACATCCACTGCTATCTGTGTTGTTTCCTTGTTTTAGAGCCTTTTCTAATGTAGAATTAAGTTTTTCAAAATCACACACTGAAATTGTCATGACAAAGGATCTGGCCTCTGAAAAAGAATACAGACTAAGCTCCTTTTGGGGTGCACATAGTATTACAACAACTCATTAACATAAACAGCTGGGCTTTATAAGTGCCTATTCCACTTTTAAACCCCATTTCAAAATAGAGGTATGTTACTAACCACGAAACTATAGAAATAGCATTAGAAATATTTTATAGTCTAATCACAAAGAGGTGTGCTCTTAAATACAGGACATGGAGCCATGTCTAACTTTCTTCAAAGCTCAAGAATGTTCTGATTAAATGTTTTGTATTGATTCTTCTCCATTCATAGTAAAAAAGTGTAATCACTTTTGCAGCTAGAAACATTCAGAGAATAAGCAATGAGAATAGCTTAGATACAATCTCAAAACAATTGTCAATGGAATGTGATATTTAGTCAAGCTATCAGGACCCTGAGAACACTACCGACCACTTTCTGTCCCTGTGCAGATCCCCAGCACCTTCACTCCCTGTCTGCAGCCCAGGACCACATTTCAGCCCAAACTGGGGCTGCTGGTCCCTGCACCAGAGATGCTACAGCAGGGCCAGTCCCTGGCCCTGCCTTCTGGACTGCCCTCAGTCCTCCACTACACCCAGATTTCCAGACCTGTCCCCAGATTTTTCTGGCTGGAGTCTAAACATGACTCATTATCTCATCTTATCTAGGACTATGGATGGACCTTTTTCCATAAGTCTTACTAGATTTTGTTCTGGTCAGTAATTTCATGTTCTGTGCTTGTGCCATGGTTGCCCACCTTTGACTCCTGGTTCATCCTCCCTTGAGAAGCAGCTCTGTTATTACTAACCCCTTAGGGTGGGACTACAACGTAGACTGCTTTAATCAGTGAAAAAAAAATTACTAAATGAGAGTAAAAGGAGAGTAAATATTACTGACTAGATTGTGTGACCAATGACAAGCAAATGGTCAGGTAATATTTCCTCCTGTGCTCAAGACACCTTTGTGTACAAAGATATTTTGATAAGCCTTACTCTGATTTTTGTGGATAAAGACCACAATTGGATAAAGACCCTTCACTGTCATCTCCCTGCTCTCCTGTCTTACAGGACACCTCTCCACCTCATGTCTAATGACTGCTTTCTCCCTCACAGCTCTCAGACTGCTGCCGAATCAGGACTGTCACCATGTAGAAGCATTTGGTTCAACATCTCTTGTTTCTGCTGTTAGTTGAAGGTGCTGTGTTTGGCTGTCCTCTGAACTTCACAGTGCTTTACCATAGCAGTATTTGGCTTGTTATTGTTGCTGTTAGACTTGACATCTCACTCGTCATATTACAGCTACATCTGGTATTTCTGCTACCTAAATCTTTACAGTTCAGATTAACTTATTCATAAGTCATTGGCACTTCAGACAAATAACTGGTGCAGTCTGACTGTAAATTTGGTCTATATACTTTCCATTTAATTTTGATCTGAGAACATATCTCAGAGACTGCATTTCTCTAATGAACTGTGGAATTAAGGAAATGATAGATAAATACTGAAGACAACGATGATTCACGTTGTCAGAGAACCAAGGAATTATCTGATGCATTCTGGAATTCACAGCTACATTCATGAGGGAACATGATTATTGCAATGGTAGACTTCAGCCTCAGTTATTAGAAGTCTAATGAAATTCCACTTACTTTTAAATACAATCCTCCACACCATACCCAGAGAATTAGAAATCAAAAAGTGTCAGCTCCAAAAAACTATGAATTCATCTTCATTAAAAGTAGGAATACAAAGGAGTTGTACTTACCTCTCACTCCTCACTGGAGTTTTCATACAAGCTTCACTACAAGTGGACAACTCATTTCCTTCACTTCAAGATGCATTGTTAGTCAATTCCCCTCATATCTTCATATTCTAGAAGAGAATACATAAATTTGTAAAAACAAACAAACAAAAAAACTCCAAACCAAAACCCAACAAAACTGACACAAAACCCTCAAAAAAATTATTCTTTCTTTGAATCTGCAAGGAGTTTCAGGATATGCAAGGAGGCAGATGGTTGGACTCAATGATCTTAAAGGTCTTTTACAGCCTCAATGATTCCAAATATAGTGATGCCAAATATTATCACTCTCAGCTTTTCTTTCAGAGGATCACAGCACTATGTCAGAAGGTAAAGAAGATGTAAATTTAGCCTGACCAAAGCTATCAGGACAGTCACCATAAAAAACCTAGTTTTATCTAATTTCATAGCTCCCACAATGCATTACCTTCTCTTATACTATCTACGACCTAGTTTCCCTACTGAAATGACACCAAGATGATTTTCTTGCCTTTTCTTTTATACACATTTTTTATACTTTTTATGTATCCTCAGTACTCTTAGCATGCATATTTGTAGTTTCTTAAGTCTGATAACTTAGCATAGTCCTAGCATTCTGTTAGGCCAGGAGACCAAATGTCCTAGAGGCCTTGCAGTTGGAGGCCAGAGAGCCCTATGCTATCCTGGGAAACCAAGGTCCTCTCAAGAATACATCCTGTAAACTAAAGGTTTTGCCCATCCAGCGGGGAATTCCTTAGAATAGGAGGATATCATCCTATTCATTCAAGCCTCTCATTGGGGCATCTTTGTTAGATATGCTAATTTGTAATGACTATAAATTGTATACGCAATCTATCATGTGTGTGCATTTTGGTACATTCCACCTTGGCAAAGGGGTGCACAAAGGATCCATATTAAATACTGAGGCAAAAACCATTTATCCCTTCACCATGTCTGGCTCTTAATTTCTAAGACCAAGGGAAAGGCATCAGAAACTTGATGAGATGAATTCTGTGACAGAAATGTGGCTATCGACAGCTACAGACTGTTCAGAAGACACAGGGAAGGAAAGAAGGGTGGAGAGGTTGCCCTCTGCATCAAGAAATGGATATGCTGTGAAGAGCTGTCCATGAGGAATATCTCCTAGCAGCTTGAAAGCTTGTGGGTAAGAATTTGAGACAGGAGTAACAATGGGAACCTTGTGGTAGATCTCTTGTCAAGGGGACCCTACTGACGACGTCTTCTTGCTGCAACTACAAGCGGCATCATGCTCACAGGTTCTTGTCCTCCCAGGGGGCTTTAACCACCCTGACATCTGCTGGGAAAGTTGCACAATGAGCTGTAGGCAATCCAGGAGACTACTGGAAAGCATGGAGGATAACTTCCTAAATCATGTAATAGACAGCCTTACCAGAGGGGATGCAATACAGGAATGATGGTCACAAATGTAAGTGAAATAATTGGGGCTCACCCACAAGACTGGAGGCAGCCTGGGCCACAGTGATCATGCAGTGGTGGAGTTCACAGCCCTAACGGACAGAGGCCACATGAAGAGCAAAGTCATAAACCTGAATTTCAGGAAAGCAAACTCCAGATGTTCAAGGAGCTAGTGAATAGGCACTAATGAGGAACTGTCTTCAGGATAAGGGAGCAGAACAGAGCTGGCAGATCTTCAATGATGCTTTCCATAGAGTGCAAAAGCTCTGGATCCTCAGCTATAAGATATCAGACCAGAAAGGCAAAAGACCGGCATGGCTGATTTGAGGCTTGCTGGTCATATCAAAGGGCAAGAAGAAAATACACAGACAGTGAAAGCATGGACAATTATTCTGAGGAATGTATAGGAATGCTGCTTGATTATGTAGGGATGGGGTCAGGAAGGCCAAGATGTGGGCGGAGCTGAACTTGGCAAGGGATGAAGTGTAAAAAGAAGGGCTTCTATAGGTATGTCAGAACAAAAAGGAAGGTCAAAGCAAGTATAGCCCATGTGATCAGCAAGACTGACAAACTGCAAACAAGAAGGCTGTGGTAAGCTTTTTTCCTCAAGAGCTACCTCTTTCCACACCTCTCAAGAGGACGGATAGCAGGATGGGAATTGAGGGAGCAAAGTACTTCCCACTGTAAGACTAGATCAGGTTCGTGACTAGCTGAAAAAACTGAATGTACGTAAGTGATGGACTAGATGACCTCTAAAAGTCCCTTCCAACCCAAACTATTCTATGATTCTGTGATTATATTTTCTTTTTCTTTGGGTACTGCTTATTAATCACAACTGGCATGTTGCATGAAATATAGTGAATGGAGTTAAACAAAAAAATTCTGTGCCTGAACATGAATGAAGCAGTTCTGAATGCTGTCTGCCTCTGTCTATGATGGAAACACAGAAACATGGGGGAAAGCATTCAGTCCATACAATCAGACTAAAGCTTGTCAAAAGGGAAAAGCCCCAAAACAACATGGAGCATCAAGTCTTCAGTCAGGTGTCCTTCTTCAAATGTGCTTGACTGCACATTAATGTAGCCATAAGCCTCTTTATCACAATTGCCCTTCAAAACCAGGTTTTTCTGATAATAGCAGAAAAAAGCCACTCAGCAAACTAAATATAAAACTTCAGCTAATATAAATCCAAAACCACCACTTCATTTCATCCCTTACACCTACCTATTATACATTAGAAATCTGGCAGAGAGCTCCGTCAAATTGAACTATTGAACTCAAAGTGGCAAAAGGCCCTCCCCAGGCAAGACATTTAAATCATTTTCAAAGTTAATTTCCTGCTCCCAGACTGAGAACAAATCTAATCGGGTTTGCTTCATCCTTCTGATGACCAGGAAAATGTTGCCTGCATACTCAACAAGGGAAAGTGTCCTAAAAGGCAGCCAGCAAACTTGCTTTGCAGCACCAAAGAAACTTCCTCTGCAAAGTGATACATGTGCGTCAGCACATGAATGGGAATTCTGATTTAAATGTCAGACCTTTCGGGTCTCCTGCTAACCCTGTTTTATAAGGAGATTATGAACTGTTTACAAGTTAGTAGTGCCCATGGGAGACTGAAAAGAATCAGAAATCTGTAATATAGTTACAGGCTATGCTTCAAATGGCTGGCTATGCTTTTAAAAAGACCCACCTCTAGTCCCTCTGGATTCCTGGTGACCAAGAATTTTCCCAGGTTCTAAGGATGTTTCTATATAAACTTCTAAAATCAAGTAACAAAACTTCAATAAGAATTGAAAAAAAATGAATAAGATTACTAGATGACTAAAGAAAGTTTGTAGAACAAACAGAAGTGTATATGCACATGGGAACAACAGTATATACATGTTTGTGGCACAGCAAGATAAAATAATTATCACATCTAGATAGGGTTAATTCACATCTAGATCACTGTATTATCAAACGTAGAAGACAGGCTATATTAACTTTCTAAACAAAAGAATCGTCAGATTCTATTTCTGAATGCATTTTTACAACTCCATAGGAAAAAAAATGTACAGAATAGCACCTGCGTTCCTAAGAATTTCTCATTTATTTTGAATGAAATAGTTGTGTGGGCTAGGGTTTTTTGTTTTGGTTTGAAGTTGTTTTGGTAGTTTGGAGTTTTTTGTTTGTTTTTTGGGTTTGGGGTTTTTTGTGAAAACGTTGATTAATATTTAAGGGGTTTTTAAGTGGTTTAACTACATTTTTCTCAATTTCAGCATGTGATATGTGACTTTCTATCACTCTACAAAGCCAAATTCTATATGTAGGGGAAAAAAAGAAAATACTGGTTTTGTCAATTTAAGTTTATTTAGTAGTGATAAGTTTTCAGTCCATGCAAAAAGATTCTATTTTCATTGCTAAAAGCATAAATCCTCATTATTATATACTCTACTGTTTATGCTTTTATTTGTGCATCAGATGTAAGTACAAGGATGAGTTACTTCAATGGATAGAGAGTTCTTCGGTACAGTATTTCTATGAAATAAGAAAATAAATTTTATTAAGCTAATGTTATAGGGTTGAGCAATCATAACAATCACAATCTCACCATTAAAAAGTAATTAGTTCAAGTCACTGAAAACTTATTTCTTCAATTTATTGTAAACTAACACTGAAAACTAGATGTCGTGGTTTGACACTGGCCCTGTGCCAGGCACCCACGAGAATCACTTGCTCACCCTCAGCAGGTCTGCTTCCTCAGATGGACAAAGGAGGGAAAAGGAGAGAAAAGGAGGGAAAAGGAGGGGAAAGGAGGAAAAAGTTAACAAAGACTTCATGAGTGAGATAAGAAACGGGAGAAATATTTCAAGGGCAAAACAGGCTCAACTTTAGTTACAAACTGAAATTTATTTCTGTCAGAATCAGAGGAGGATAATGAGAAGTAAAATAAGCCTTTAAAACATTGTTTCCTCCCCAGCCCCTCCCTCTTTCCCACCAACAGCACAAGGAGACAGAGCATGGGGCTTTTGGTCCGTTCATCACCAAGATTTTCTTCTGCTGCTCTGGGAGAAGAGTCCTTCCCCTGTAAGGCCATGGGTGACAGTTCTCCATGAACTTCTCTGGTCTGGGTCCACTCTCACGAGTAGCAGTCCTCCCAAAACTGCTGCAATAT